>UZAN01058766.1:0-11820 GCA_900618425.1 Echinostoma caproni
ACAAACGCATCGATTTAAACACCATTCTCTTTTAACAGGACGTATTGTCCTTAATCATAAGTTGATGTAGAAAGCCTCAGTATGATCGGGGGTTGGTGTCTAGGTTTGCAGCTGGTCACCCTTCCCTTTGCGCCTCACGAAATGCTTCCATACGACCAAGCGTCTCAAACAGCCTATGCTGAGGAAGTCCTACTCACTGCCTTCTCGTGGCTGAGGTGTTTTCGCACCAATGCGGGAGGACGAAAACCCGACATCCGGAGCTATAACCAGGTTGGTGGGCCACTGGTAGTTCACCTAGGGGAGTTGGCCAAAAACCCTGATTCTGAACCAACCAAAAAGAGGCGTACAAATCAAACGCCGCTTCCGGGTTGTGGCAGTGGTCACCGGCTCGATTGTGTATTGAGGTGTATTGGACACCTTGGACGTTTGACCCGTTTCATCAACTCCCGATAGACTGCGGTTTTCACACACCGCCTCCCTTTGGCTAACCAAAGGCTCCGGTTGTGGATTCCCCAAGAAAATTCACCTGCTTTGGCCTGGGCAACCTGGCAGTATTCAGCCCACACAAATTGTGGAACGTTTTTCTATTTTAAAAGGTTTATTGTTGGATTGGATTCAGACGTGTGATAAGGAGTATGTGAATGACTGGACAAAATTTCCCTGGAAGCACACGAAAGGTTTTGAGGTTCTTCCCCTCTCAGGCATGCGTATCGGGTAATCTTTTGTCAGTTCATTCGTTTATTCACTCACATACTACTTACCATGAAATATTGTATAGAAAACGATCACGTCACGTTTTTTGCGGTGAGTAACATCTAACCCACCTACAAAACCTGAAATTTTAGCATTGATTCTACATCGGACTGGCTCTGAAAGAGCTGTCTATCCTAAAGTCACCCGATGTTGCAAACAAGGTTCGTGTGACCGAAGTACACTTCCTGGGTACATGTATATGAATGAACTGGTAAAAGATTATGTAACGAAAATGACTAATCACAATTAGACATTTGGATTGGTAGCTGGAGATACCAAGCAAGTTTAATAATCGAAAGATGATTGGTTGCTGAATCATGCAAACAGAACGTGGCGTTGGAATCCTCATTGTCATATTTCACACTCGTCGGGGTCTTTCAACACTGTGCCAGCACCAAAAAGCGGCTCGCAGTCCCCCAACGGCATTGTCTGCAGCGATTGGATCTTGGTCTCAGAAAATCATCGATAGTGATAACTAAAAATAAACAGTGCTCCAACTTCCTACTCACCACTATGACTAGCGGAAATCCTGACTGTCTTCAGTCCAGAGTGGTAACATGCAGCTGAAAGCCTGAGAACGGTATCTGGCCCTCGAAATTGGATAGCATTCTGTACCGATTTAGTCGCAGATTGTCATAGGCAGCCAACCATCACCAGAACTATCTTTGAAACCGGTTGATCTTTACACTGGATTCGGACACCGGCGGACTTTAGTAGTTTAGAGATGGGATGCTGCCCTACAGCCTATGGAAGCGATCCGATCCCGTGATTCTCCACAATCCGGGCGAATATCAGGAACAATAACAACAACCAGTTAGTCAAGGGAGGATATATTAAAAGCACCGGAATTGTAGCTTGCCTATGCTTGAGAGTATCTGAAAGCGGACGGTTTAGCAAGCGAAGGTGTTACACTGAACTCACTCGCCGAGCAAACTGTAGTTACTCCACCGGAGATAGCGGTGACTTAAACAAAGATGCAAGACCTAGCTGCAGAAGAATCACGTCAGGATATCGACGATCCTGGCGGAGTCCATGCTAGAAAGGAGAAGAATGCACAAGCGAATGCTCCAAGCAACCAATGCATGCAGCCATGCGGAACAGGCAGACAAAAGATGGTAACAACTCTCGAGCATGTTACATTGTCCGTCTGAGGCCGCAACATCAGTTGCTTTGATAGACTAGCCAATTGGCTCGGTTTTGTACTTTGGTAATCACTTCACTTCAGTTGGATTCTCACCACGGATCTGCACGAGGTAAAAAATTTTCCATTCGTTTTTCTTTTTTTTTTGAGGGGAGGGGGTTAAGCTCGCTTCCTAGTTCAGCGCTCGTCTGGAGCATCATTTTCCTCATTGATTGTATGTATTGTGCTTTTATCAAAATGTTTCAACCACCTTTGCAGCCGATCGAGAGGTACAACGTATCTTGTTGGAACTGCTCAACCAGATGGACGGATTCGATCAGAATGTCAACGTGAAGGTGGGTTTTACGTCTAGATTAAAAATCGCCCAATCATTTCAATACTCTGTTTTTGTTGGAACAAATCACTATGCCTATTTTCAATAGGACAGAGTGTCAGGAACCTCATACTTCAAATCTCTGAGTTGCAGGGGCGTACTAGGAAGATAAGGGTAATGAGCAAAGAGGCCAAATGTTTGAGACAGGTGAGGTTATTTGTCGAAACAGTTGTTCATCATTGGCCACTAAAGCCGCGAGCTCGACCGGGTATCGCATGACTCACACTTGCCGATGTTGTTCGACAGACCGACAGGAACATTAAACATGACTATATACCAAATCAACAAACTCAACCAGGAGTGCAGTCAAACAAACCGGACTAGCATGAGATCACACAGAGATTGCATTTTACGGCCAGCTCGATTGGAAATCCAACAAGCCACTCATATTCGAACAGATTGCGGTAATCAATTGAGGTGGTCCTTACGTTTAAAATTACTGACGGCCTGATTTGCGTGTACACATGGGGTTTCAAATTAAGCGAGATGGTTCAGGGCTAGGAAAGTGTTTTCGTCACAATTGTGGGAGGCTTGTAAAAAGAAAATTAGAAAGAAGGATATCGTGTCCAGAAAGAGAGAAAAATGGTTTCGTCAGCTATCCAGTAGTCAAGTGGGTTCTATGTGTGTGATAGGGAGGTTCGGGGTTAGATCGTCTGTGGCATCGGTTGGCGCGCACTTCTGCTGGTGAGGTCTACTGATGTCGACCTAAGCCTGTAGTGCATCCTGGCTTTTCACTGCACTTCTTTTCGTTCTGTATACAACGAAATTCAACATCGAGAAATCCTCGTGACTTGTGACTATCCTACTTAGTGTCGCGATCGCGGTGGTCCATTCTCTAAACAACTTTCATTTTCTCTCTAGTAGTATACAATTTCATGANTCATGATTATACACTGCTGGAGGTATCGTTTACTTGGCGGGCAGCTTATTGTAAGCAAAAAAGGGATTATCTTTCGGTTAAACTCACAGTGGCCTATTCGGTCGCATAGTTTTGAGGGCTTTTGCTCACAAATATTATTTATGAGAAAATTATTCATCCAGTTATTCGAAAATTGTAGCATAAATTGTCCTATCTTAGTATGACAAAATATGAACTTAATCGGTTGTACCGACATCTACGGTTGATGCACTTAATCCTACCCGAATCTTTCAGGCACTCAGGTTGTATTCTGTCTATCATGTTAACGTATGATGAACCACTTTATTTTCTATGCAGGGCACGCAATTATGCAGTTAGAACAACGGAATACAGTTGGGTTATAGAACTGCGTGCTGAGTGACCACATACCGTTTTATGGGTCACGAATGAGCCTGTCTCGTCTTGGATGATAGACATATTCCGCATTGCTTCAAAACAATTAGTGTTTTTGATCATTGTCCTTACCCTAATTCGATGCGCCCGAAATCTTGCGGCATTCAATGATCACAAGGATTGCCACCATACGCTTCACTTTTTTTACCTAACTGGTTTTTATATCCCATTCCCGATCACAACTGTGGCCGTTATCCTGTACTGCATGACAAATGTCTGGTCCGATGAATAAGATCCTTTTGCAACATCACACTGATTCAGTGAGCAAGATGAACCGTGACTCGAGCGCACCACATTGAGGTCGGATCCCTATACATATGGAATCGCCTCAATTAATAGTTCCCTGGGCTAATAACAACTTTCCCTCGTCTTACAACCGCTTCAAGATCGCCTGATTGTAAGCCCTCATTGCTCTCCGCGTTTGGTTTAGTTCATTGTTCATCGGATTAAAAGTGTGTTCTTTTCAGTCGTCAATCAGATGACTACAATCAGTCATCAAATCAAGGAATCGCTTTATACACCTTCGAAAGGTTGATATTCAGCAACCACGTAACCACAGTGTGTCAACAATTTAAAAAATATAATATAGTAATTAAAAGAAGTGAAACGGACAGCAACATAAAAACCAATGACATACCAGGATGTTTGTGATCGGTTTAGTTTAGCATTTGGCGCAGATTTTCTGCAACGAGTTCATGGTTTGTAACAAGTCTGGCGAGATTCAGGAGAATAGAGCGTCTGTAAGCTTCAGTGCGTGCCTTTATAAATTTATAACTGGAACGGGTGGATAAATAAAAAGGGCACTGGTTTGGAGCAGGATAAAAGGGATGGAAAGTATCAGATAAAATCTTGTAAAGTAGTTTACAGGATTTCAGGTGATGTGCCACCACATGCTGTACCAGATGTTCCCGTTGTATAAGACTACATAGCGACAGGAACTTGAGGGGCCGGGAAATGAGTCCTTGTTAAAAAGATCTGGGAAGATAACGGGAGGCCCATAAAGCCAGTGGGGCTAAAACAAAACGTCTTATGTAATGATTTGGGATAGCAAGTGATTTAAGACGGAAAACATAAAACGTGAACCTCCTGGCCTTCAGAAAGACGTCATTAACGTGGGCAGACCAGGTGAAGTAACTCCAAAGTATATGACAGTGTGACGAAACCTGGGTATCAATCTGTGTATGACTGCGAATTACGCGTATGAACCTCACTCTGATCACCGTGTGGAACTCATTTCATGACTGCTTCACGACCGAAAGGTTTATACATTTCTGTACAAATGTATGGTGTGTGTGCTGCATTCTCTTTTTATAGATAGCATTTGTGTGATTGTCATGTTTTTGATCTAATCCACCAAAATTTGTTAGGTGATCATGGCCACAAATCGGGCAGACACACTGGACCCCGCTCTACTCCGTCCCGGTCGTTTGGATAGGAAAATTGAATTTCCTCTGCCAGATCGGCGTCAGAAGCGTCTGATTTTTTCAACCATTACCAGTAAAATGAATCTGAGCGATGAGGTCGATTTGGAGGACTATGTGGCTAGGCCTGATAAAATTTCCGGTGCCGATATCAATTCGATCTGTCAAGAGGTTCGTCATTCTCTCGTGCTTATTTTGCTTTCTCTGTTTTTGATTGCGTCTGGAGTCAACCAACTGTGTAGGTTCACATGCTTTTGCTAAAATAACTGTACCTCATTTGGCTTAGCGCTAGCCACCATAGGTGAGTGGACGTTATACTGAAAAGGCTTGAATACATAACCGTCCACTTGCCAGAAAAAGCTATCTGTAGAGCACTTAATCATTACCACAATGCTATTGTATGGCCTCTGGATGTCTTGTGATCCGTCGTTCATGCTGTCTGGATGTGGGTTCTTCCCACCAGATAGTTTATGCTGTCCTTCCGTCCTATCACATTTAGATGTAGAGTTAAAAAGCTGTTATTAGATGCGATTTTACGAGGCAACCATTGTTAGTTGACGTCCACCAGTGTTTTAACAAAAGTAAAATGTGTTGGGATAGTCTTTTTCTCATATAATTTTTTTAATTACACACCCTAATGTGCTGAATAGTAAATGAGGCAAACCCCAAGTCACGATGACGTGCTGTTTAGTGATGGGAACCCGTAACCTGAGACCCGGGACTTGGAGTGGCGAACCACGTAAGGCTCCTCTAGGTTAGGCGTGGTACTGAACCGTTCGATAGCAAAGCTGCCTACTACCAAAGTTGTGTCGGTGCTGGGTTTCGCACCTCGGACCATAGGATCCAAAGTACGCCGGTTATCACGAGAAGAAAAAGTAGACAGATGGGAAAGATGGTTTTGCAAGTTAATTTCAGTATAACGATCGCTTCATACTAATAACCGAAGTCGAGCTCTAGCTTATGGTACTTTTTCACCCGAGTTCACCACGGAAATTGGTGTTCGTCAGGGTTGCCCTCTCTCTCCTTTTCTATTTAACTCTGTTAGATTTGATTATGGAAACTGCCCTATCCTCATGCGAGAATAGTGGCATCGATTTACTTCCAGGCGGCAGACTGTCTGATCTGGAGTATGCAGTCGACATTGTGCTGCTAAGCGAAGATGCAGATAAGTTGCAAGCTTTTCTGGATAACTTGAGCGACAGCGTAGTCATGTTCGGTATGCGTTTTGCACCTTCAAAGTGTAAAATGTTACTACAAGACTGAGTTGGTCCAGCACCCAGCCTCACTCTAACTGGGGAAGTAATAGAGCAGGTGGATAAGTTTTGTTATTTGGGCAGCTACATCTCACCCGGTGGACGCATCACGGATGAAGTGTCAGCTAGTATNATGCTCGGTTGGCATTTGCCAACCTGAGGCATCTGTGGCGCCGTCGCTACATCCGGTTGCCTGTGATGGGTCGAGTGTATGCTGCAGCAGTTCGGCCAATTCTGCAATACGGCGCAGAAAAGTGGCCATTAAGAAAACAAGATAAAGACAAACTGTCGGTGTTTGAACACCGCTGTCTATACAGCATTGCACGAATCTGGTGGGGTAGCTGGATGAGCAATGCTGAGGTTAGGCGCAGAGTTTTGGGNTGAGGTTAGGCGCAGAGTTTTGGGTATCCGCGGTCGCCCACTGGAGCAAGTGATCGACCTCCATAGACTATGTTGGTTGGGGCGTGTGTTACGCATGTCACCTAATAGGTTGCCACGGCGCGCGATGTTTGCCGAGGCAGGTAATAAATGGAAAAAAGCCAAGAGTGGTCAAGCTAAAACCTGGCACGAGGATATGAGAACCCCAACCAGGGGACTGGGTCACATGGGTCCCGTTAGGTTCCCTGGCTGGGGACCTCGGGATGATCGCAACGAATGGTTAGAGACACTGAGTGATATGGCTGGGTGTCGTAAACAGTTTCGCAGGTTCATTTTCACAATCTCTTGGCAAACCTAGACCACTGAAATTCTCCATTTTGTGTTCGACTCTACTTTAAACCTTGCTGTCTTTCTCCCATTCTTCATCCAAAGGGACAGCTAAAAGACAGCAACTAAAACCGCCTCACGAAGGTGCATGGTTGATGGTTGTACAAACCGAACTGAACTGAATTGATCACCGCGACTAAACCACTGGGCCACCACCACGCATGTATTGGAAATAATGTAGTGCTGTACAGTGACTAACGGCGCCAGCAATGGTCCACCAATTCAGGGCCTACCAACTATTGTGTTGGTTCATGTTGCACAACCAATTTACTCCCCGAAAAACTCGAATCCCACCCCCGCCATTTCCTAAAGCAGTTATCGATTGTGCCCAGCTACTTGATTGCGGTTTAGTTCTGTAATCAAATGAGGATGTGTTGAAGGTTGGTATCCAAAATCTAGCTATAAAACGCAGCCCTGACGTATCACTACGTACAAATGTTATGTAAAATCAACAAGGCCATTACTGAACTAAAGAGTTGTTTATTACAAGAATGAAATGCGTCGAACGGAAATTGGATTGCATATAGCAAAACAAGTTAATTGGAATAATCAGTTCACGGTCTCATGAAGCACACTGGATCAGTGATCATTGGTCCCACGGTCTGTTTGCATCTTTTGTTGCTACGCAGTTGAATTCACTCCGTGATGTAGTTGTTCCTCGTTGAATATCGAGCGCATTGCCGACTAATCGTTACGCACGCACAAAATATGCTACTCACCAATGCAGATACTGACCAAACTTGTGCCATATCCTGACACTTTCATCAGATTTGTTCCTCCCCGAACGCTTAATGTTTCGAGCCTCGTTAACCGAATTGAATTTGATATTATCCCACATCAGACGGTACATATCTGCAATAGTATCCACTTATGTTTTTCCTTGCTGGCGCATCCGTTGTAAAATAACTGCTGGTCGCAAGCGCTCACTGCTGTCCGTGTTTGGTTTATTAGATTGTCCATGGGACAAAAATCATGTTGTCTCCTGCGGTCGATCAATAGGCTACAAACGCAAAACAGTGGGACGAAACCTAGATATCAATCTATGTATGTGGTTCGCCATTCCAAGTCCCAAGGCTTAGGTTGCCGGTCTCCACAACTGAACAACAGGTCATCGTTACTAGGGGGGGGGGGTTATCCAGTTTACTGTTCATCACACGAGAGTGTATAATTAAAAGAATACGAAGTATACCTCATGTTGTAGTTATGCAAGCACTGATATTATAGTATTCCCAGTCACACTAGTCATCTGATTGAGCTCTTTCACTGATACCATTGATTCCGACAATTTTCTCATCTACACTGCAGGCTGGTATGCAAGCCGTACGGGAGAACCGTTACGTGGTACTCGCTTCGGATTTCGAGAAAGGATACAAGAACAGCTTAAAGAAGAGTGATCAGGAGTTTGAGTTTTACAAGTAAATGCCCCTCTGAAGTCTCTCCCCCCTCCGGGCCTCTGCGTTGAGTTCTCGTGTGGACACTGACAACTTCAAAAATTCCTGGTTCGGTTCTTGCCACTAACTTTGTGTGTTTTTCGCCCGACTTCACTCGATTTCCTCCTTTTTGGAGCACTTCTAGGCTATCACTTTCGAACCACCATTCTGATGTTTGTAAATATACACGCGCACGGTCACACACATACCGACCAGGCCCATCGCGTTCGGCTTGTTTTTTCGTGCGTGCATGCACCAACACATCTTTTCAGTTCTGCGTAGATCGGTATTTTCGAATGTTTCTATTGTTCGATGACCGTGTTGAGTGTTCTATATTTCCTAAACGTTCGCATATTCGATTAGAGTCTTTCACGAAACGACGGCCTCGTGCAGTGAACCCAGGGGTTGCTGGTTTTGGTAACCCGCGAACCAACCACTAAATTTTGTGGTTGGTGTGTTCTCCGAGCTGGAAGTGTTTTTCGCTCGCAAAATCGCGAAGCGTTCCATATTTTTTGGAAACAACATAGCACCACCAACATCCACATCCTCCGCTACAATCGTACCACATTATTTCCAACACATACGGGCGTGAAACGCGTAAGCATGCTCGACGATGGGAAAAATTTACCAACCGGCAATCTTTCACGGGAGGCAACTGTTTTTCCTTCATGAGTGTTTGAGAAGATATGTACTGCCCGTGAGCGTCCAGTATAGACCACCGGTCAACTCTATAGAGCTGGATGGGATCAATAGTGAAACAGAATGGTCAGAAAATGATTTGTGTATCCATCAGTGGTGCACACAATCGACTGACTAAATATCACCAGGTCATCAATACAGAGAAACATTTTTGTTCGAGTAGAATGAACGTCACGCTGCTAGAACAGTTAAGAAAAGCAATATCGCTAGGAATTAACCGTACGAGGCAAGTCACAAGAAAACGGTTCCAGAAGAAATTAGACAATAACACCACAGGATAGTAAACCGGAATCACAATGTTGGATAAAGAGTTTATCCAGTCAGGTGCTATCACATGAGGAACAACCAGTACTAATTCTAGGATTGAACCTAAATCATGCTGATGCCAATCGTTTAGACTTCATAGCCGCACCGGAGTCTGCTATGAAGACAAACAACATACCGCCGGATACCAAAGAAGACATGAGACAAAGGACAACTGTTGCGTTGAACAGGAGAAAAGAGAAAAATGTCTTTAATCAAAAGGAACTACGAGCCATGGACAACGTGAAACGCGACTAGAAAATATTCATTCTCCCGGCAGACAAAGGGAGATTGACGGTTGTAATAAACAAGGCGGATTACATAACCAAAGCAAATGTGAGCAACGCTTCTAGCTCGGAGAACACACCAACAACAACAGCATCCACATCCGGAGCTACAATGGTTCCACTATTTCCAACTGAAATTTGTGCCATGGTCGGTCTCGTCGTGGATCACCGTAGTAAGTGTTGATTTCTTGAACCAATCCATCGATTGAGTGCTAGAGAGAGAGAGAACATACATACAGGATACAATTGCATAGTGCGTCAATGGGGAGGACAAAACAGGTCTGAGTCGACTGATGAGACACGTGAATGATTCAAACGATAAACTGCGATTTAATTTGATGATTGGTTATACCGTTATGTAACTGTCTGTATTCGTACTGACCTAGTCGATACCTTGCCGACCGCGATCTGTCTTGCAGAACATTCGAACTTTCCGTCCCAACACTGTAATCCGACTCCAACACAGTGTTTCGTTAGAAGGTTAGTCTTCATAACCAGTTTAAATCGGACAATCCAGCCGTTATCGTTTCCGGTTCGAAAAATGTTTCCTGAGAATACAAGTTAGCAATTAAGCTCATTCTCCGTGCTACACCAACAGGGTAAGTACAGCACAATTTATAATTGATCACACAGGCGGTGCAAAGAGACATCTGCGAAGGAAATCAGTTTAAAAAAATGATAGAATTGTGATAATTGCTGTCTGTGAATGTGTGTATGCGTGGAAAGGGGACGACGGGGCTTGGTTGTGAATAGGTTAGTAGGTGAATGAGTGGGAGTTCATGAACAAAAGTTACGTCACCAGATTGTTAGTGGATGGCCATGGTAAAACCACCATTCTTACAAACTCTTTCTGGGTGCACAAAGGTGTATGTGGGGGCAAATGGAAATCGCCTCGGCTGTTGGCAAAATTCTGGACTTGACCTCTTTGGATAACCTATCATTGACCTTATAGAGAGGACAGAAAGCATTAAGCACATTGGCTGTGACTAGACTCAGTCAAATGGCTCATAACTGCCGACGCCCCGGTCCTAATCAATCCCTGATTCAACCAAACGACGCGAGGCTCCTCAATACGGTCAGGTAGACGTCTCACTATTCGACCCCACATAACTTGCTCCACAGAAACAGGTGAATTGACATAAACAAAACGAGGTTCAGGTGTTCCGAATGTTGCTCACTGCTTTGAACACCCAGCTATCCAAGGTTCCCTGATACACACAAAACACCCAGAAATCAGATGTTCATGTGGGTTTTTTCTCTCCTGACACATCCACGAGGGCCAAGCCAATCATCTAGCAACACTGAAGATGCAAAACGCATAGCGAAAAATGGCTACAGTGGCATTTAGGCTGTCCAAAGAAGCTTGCAACTTAATTGGATCTTCACTTAGTAGCACAATGTCGTCTGCATACTCTGTATCAGACAGTCTGCCACCTGGGAGTAAATCGATGCCGCTATTCTCGCACGAGGATAGGGCTGTTTCAAGAATTAAATCTATGATACAAAAGGACAGAGAGGGTAACTCTGTCGAACACCCCTTTCTGTAGTGTACTCGGGCGAAAAGGTTCCGTAAACTAGGACTCGGCTATTCGTATAAAGGGATTTACCAGATGTGATACCTTTTTAGAAGCAAAACAAGAGCTATGCGTGCATCTGTGTGATGTTTCAAGCGTCTAAGTCAGCAAACCATGTTTGGCTAACCGTCAACAGCGATTTAGACCAAATCAGTTTACACGAAATGAAATGAATCCCGGGCACCGCCTTTGTGTTTTGAAATTGTATTTAACACGAATGGTAAAGATTTGCAAATAAGTCGTCCCGTTAGACTAACAACTCACTCAAATGGTGAGTTTCCAGCAATTTACGAACTTTGACAGTGGATATATAAAACAAACTGCGATCAACAAAAAAATTTAAATTCTATAGCGTATTAAGTGAGGGAAAAATTAGTGCAGGCATTTTTCCTTGAGATGAGCGACAACTGTCTTATGACTAAATAATAACCGAGTAATGTAACTACACAAAAAGGAACGTGCGTACAAATCTCACAATGCTTCAGCTGTTAAGTATTTGTCCAGGCTTA
>UZAN01058768.1:0-11819 GCA_900618425.1 Echinostoma caproni
CTGGACGCGCGATTGGCGAGAGCCACAATTCGTCCTGGGAGAACTGAACTGAACTGAACTGAGCTTCAGAACCACGTCGGGGACATTGCCGCTCAAGCATCATGTTGCGATCATTATGCACATCACTTTACCGTCTTGCGGCCTTCGCCTTTTTCATTTTTGTCTGCACATCAACTCATCAGTTCGTGTACGGACATGACAATTACTCTTTTGAAACGTTTGCGCCCTTGGCTACTTTTTTAACTGTCTTGGTTTTGGTAAATTACTTTTATGAGCCTATGATATTGTACTTAGGGGCTTCAAGCCGTTTACTACGTTACAGCGACTCCATTGCAATTTACTGAGCTGAAGTCTTTGCATGGCGTTCTTATATGCGTTACATCCACCTTGGGGCTGGTAAGTTACTTTTCGTTTCGTCACTCATCGCGAAATTTCAGCTGGTTTGTATAATGTTCTGGTCTCTGTACCTGTATGATACCAAGTTGGTAATACCCGAGGAAAATGCCCGTAAATTTCCATGGTGGTTCCATCATGCATCGGTAAATCTCATCGTCATCATCTAACCCTCGCACCCTTAGCACACTGCAGGTATCTGCTCAAATGTAATCGACATTTTTCTAATGAGCCCTACATCGGTTCCCTTCTTCTCTTCCTTCGTACTCCTGAGCTTTTTTGCTGGAGGGTACATTTATCTGTAAGTTTGATCCTCTATGCTTCACTTAACCTGCTCAAAGTCGTTAGTTTCATGATGTTCGTTGTGCTTGCACTGTTCTAAGCCCATGTAGGTCACCTCAATATATTCCACGACTGCTAGCTCTTACCACCCAGTTGCAAACATTGACTAGCAGAATCGGTGGTATGTTTGGACTGTTTTGCGTCAGTCGAACACGTCGGATGTCAGCATGGGAACCATATTAACGCATCCTCAAATGTTCCTTGGGTGATTCATCCCATCCGAGTCGCTAGTTGCACCATACTGTCCGGTTGCTCTCGTTGTCTCCTGCGTCCGTGATCGTTGGCGTGCCAGAATGAATGTAGTAGACAACTTGTCCATGTATGCTACCGTAGAAACAAAAATCGTCCTCAACAAACTCTTGAGATCCAAAGGAGCCACGATCGGGCGAGAGGGTGCCAAAATCCTCGTTGAACCTCGAGGCAACCAATGTGCGTTTCGCATGACCTGATCTCTGAAAGTAAAAGATTGTCGGAGAAAACCCGTGTAGCATCATAACGTTCAAAAATTGTTGCATCACTCATAAACAATCATTGAGCATACAAAACAAATATCGAGATAAGGCATCTCGTGATGCAAGTCGTAATAGTTATTGCTCACGTTATAGGCTTGCGTGGATCGTGTTTTGCTCAATCCTGCAGACGGGCCGGCAAAACAATCCGACCCGAACGTGGGACTGATGTCTCGTCCTGGTCTGATAAGGTGCTCGAACACCGCTGATTTGAACGTGAGACAGTTGCCTCATTCGAAATCGTAGTAGGTGCTGCTATCTGCGAGCTGGATTGTGAGGTAGGTGCCTCAATCATCGGCCGTGCACGAATAACATCGAGTCTCCAACTGGTGTGCACTATGCCATCGTCGACATATGCTGCTTTGAGGCGTTCGATGTTAATCGTATCGACGTGACCATGTCGGTGAACCTTTTCGTGACGCGAAATAACTCGAAAAAGTCCTTCGTTAGGCTGTTGTAACGGTTTACGTACTGAATCACTTCGAATGAATACGTCCGAACAGGTTAGGAGTTCAGTGGGAATGAACACCCTTCGTTGTTGTATTCAAGTTTGTGCCGGAGACAAAGATTGCATCAACGTAGACAAACGTTGTACGTAGTCCTGTATTTCAATGGAACCCATGTTCTGTGGCGCGAAAAATTCCCCAGGCAGTCGTAATGTAGTGCCGAAAACGAGTTCAGCAGCTGTAAGTTGGATATCTGCCTCGACGCATGTTCTGATGCCTAACAGAGCAAGAGGTAACGTCTCGTACCAATTAAGGTTCTCGCGTACCCGAGGGTCACCCTTAAGTTGACGGTGAAAACACTCGACTAAACCATTAGATGCTGGATGATAATCAGTTGTGCGAATGCGTTCCGTAACCAGCCGTCGTGTTAACGAAGAGAATAATTCTGATTCGAATTGTGCTCTGTCAGTTGCGACAGTAGAGGCACAACCGTAGAGTGCTATCCATCGTTCTACGAAATGTCGAGCCACTGTTTCGGCCCTGACAGTAGAGATGGGAATAGCCTCAGGCCATCTAGTGAACCTATCAGTACACATGAGTAAATGAGTATACCCGTGTGACGATGGTAATGGACCTACATTATCAATGTGCACATGATCAAAGCTAGCGTCAGGCGTAGCAAACGTACCGATAGGTGTGGCACCGTGGATCGTTGACACTGTAAACGATCTTTCGCCCACACTCGAACTCCTTATTCATGGATGGCCAGACGTATCGTGCAGGAATCAAACGAAGTGTTGCTGCGATACCTGGATGTGATAAGCCATTTAAGGTGTCGAAAACTAAACGACAATAGAATGAGGGTACTAACGTGAATACGTGATAAATCGTCCGCGACTTGCCTTGGACGTGCTGAATGTCGACCGTGAACTGTGAAATATAGTCTGAGGGCCTGGTTTCTAGAGGTGAGTAACGGTCAGACTTAATATGCAAAGCATATGTAAGAGGCTTATGATACGTATACACGGTGAAATCTCGACCTTCAACTGCATGTCTAAAATGCTTGATGGCGTTGTAAGCTGCCAGCAGCTCGAGTCCAAAAGCACTATATTTGGTTTCTGTGGGTGTAAGGCGTCGAGAGTAAAACATAAGAGATCGCCAAAACCCAGAAGACCGCTGGAAGTGCCAACTCTGAAGCGTCAACCGCTATACTAAGCGTGGCTGATGGTACAAGATGCAAAAGCAGCGTGGTTTGCGCCAAATATGCCTTTGCCTCTTGGAATGCTACTCGTGCGGCATCCGTAAGCATGAACTTACGTGGATTACCACGAAGTAGGTCCGTAAGAGGTTGCAATCGTTCAGCGGCGTGTGGCAAAACGCCTTCAGATCTTTGACTGAGGATGGTAAAGTGTACTCTCTGATAGCACGTACTTTATCCTCGCATGAGTTGCAATCGTTCAGCGGCGTGTGGGATGAATCGTCTATAGAAATTCAATAAACCCAAAAACGCCTTGTAAATAGAAATTCAACAAACCCAAAAACGCCTTCAGGTCTTTGACTGAGGATAGTAAAGTGTACGCAATAAACCCAAAAACGCCTTCAGGTCTTTGACTGAGGATGGTAAAGTGTACTCTCTGATAGCACGTACTTTATCCTCGCATGGTAAAATACCCTCTTGTGTGGCCTTATGGCCAAGGAAAACCAGTTCCTTTTTTCCAAGCTGACATTTATCGGGGTCGACTACAAAATTATTATCAGATAAACGTTGAAATAGCAAAGTCAAATGGTGATAGTGTTCATCTACATTGGAAAAGGTAACAAGCAAGTCGTCAATGTAAACGTAAACAAAATCTAAATCTCGAGTTATATTGTCGATAAACCTCTGGAAAGTCTGAGCAGCGTTTCGCAAACCAAAAGGCATACGTAGGAACTCAAACAGACCGAAAGGAGTCGTGGCAGCAGTCTTTTCGACAGTGGCGACTGTGATCTGATGATAAGTTCGTATCAGATCGATCCTAAAAAAAATAGTCGTGCCATGAAGTGGCACCGTAATGTCGTGTATATGTGGGATGGGATAACTATCGAAACGAGTCACTGCGTTAAGTGGCCGATAGTCGCCACATGGTCGCCAGCTAATGCTCTTTTTTAAGAACCATGTGTAGAGGAGAGGCCCGTGGACTATGAAAAGGACGTATGATACCTTTTAAAAGTAACGTATCGGACTCACGCTTAGAAAAAGCTTATTTGTCCGGTGCCAGTCGGCGAGGTCGTGCCGTGACTGGTGGACCCTTAGTGATTATGCAGTGTGCAACACGATCAGTCACCAGTGTCAAACCCTCAATAGGTTTAGTCACCTTGGGGAATCGGGCGGTCAATGTCTGGAAATTCACAGGGATATCAGGCAATAAACCCGTGGTTCAGTAAACACCTGTGGGAGATTTGAAACCCGTGAATTTGATTTTCGACGTTGGGCTGATCAACTGCAGTCTACGGGAATCGATAAGCAATTCATAGTACTGCAAGAAATGGACACCTCCCAGGTTGACCGTGAGTTGTCTTGTTCCAAAGGTAGGAATGGGAGTGCCATTCGCAGCGCATAACCGAAACGTCATAGCTCGTGGCTTGCTGCTACCGATGGGAAAGGCTGAAACTTGGGCTCCCGTATCTACAAAGAACCTAGCGTTCGTGTGATGATCACGTACGAAAAATAGACGGCCAAATTGGGGAGGCGGGCCGGCGAGTACGGCCGCTTTTACTCGCCGGTTTACCCTTTTTCCATCGCGTAGATGGAGGGCTTGCAACTCCGAGCTCCTGGTCCATAGCTACGATAGAACCAGCAGTAACCCTCGGTGGGGTCATCCGGGGCTTTGGTTGGTTCGCGCTGTGGTGGCTCTTTAGCCTTGGGTTGCTTTTGGCGAACGTGGGTAGGCTGTGCTACCCGTTCGAGCCTAGGCTTAGCCCTGTAGGGGTTCGCAGTGGGCACCGGGACTCTGTTCTTGAAGGATTAGTGGTGTATGCATTGTGGTCGTGGCTGTGAAGGCCGTACCGCATATTTATCCCTGTTCCCCCTGTACGGTTGCGATGTCGTGGCAACGAGGAAATCATCCTCATTACCGACACGTGCAACTATTTTGTAGGCAATCGACGCAGTTTTGTCGAGCGAGGCGTCCTGCCGCAAAGCCGTTACCGTCGGTTGGACGTGACGTGGCAACGACTCGAGCCACAGCTCTCTGACAATGCCAGAGTGAGCGTTTTCTGGGCTGGCTAACGAACGCAGGNCAGGTGTGTCAAATGCTTGTTTGGCGCGTGTCACCAATTGTATGACGAGCCAGCAACTGGCGCAACCGTTCCTCGTTAGAGGGGGTGTAGAACTGAAGGACCTCAGCCTTCGCGTTCTCCTCCGGATGATGATATCCCTAATGGCAGATATTCAGTCGCCGGGGATCGCCTCGACCGCGTAAACGTACCTGGAGTGCTGGCTGTGCACGTTACGAGCTAGAAATTGCGTTTCTAGTACAGCAAACCACACCTCAGGGTCACGAGGGATGAATGCTACTGGCTTAAAGCTAATAGGTCCAGTTCCCTATCGTCCACTGATTTACGTTTCTCGGTCATCGTACAGTTGCGATAAATAATTATATCGTGCAAATGAAAACGAACCGGGAGAAAAATAGTGCAAAACAAAGTGGGTTGGACTCACCCAGTAGACTTTACGGGCTCAACAATGAAGCTAACCGGCGTTTACGGCCTACCGATAAGTCTTACGGATCTCAAATAGTGTGTGACCTGGTGTCTCCTTGCCCGAGGTAGACAAAACACGTTGTGGTCTTAGACGTTTATTGGCGTATCGTGGTACTAGATAGTACCGATTACGTGCCGATGTGNCGGCTGAACAATACAAGCAATTAATTGCAGTAGCAAAGCGAAAGCGTGTCACACATGTTGCGTGGGTTTGAACAGGACAACGCTTATATATACACCTGAACGGAAAACCGCGCTCAGTAAAACAAAGGAATATCACAGTTGAAGTCAGAGTTGATTGTGAAGAAAATATAAACCGAAAACGTCCTCGTGGATTGCTCCTTTTCTTCGTACAATCATAGTCACTACAGCCGCACCGTGATTCGACTTCCAGCTCACCCCTAAACGAGTCGCCTGTGTTCAACTNTGGGCCTTAATTCTCTGCTTTCCTTCCGGCTATCGCAAACAACTGGCGAAGGTTATAGCACGATCATAGTTAAAATCATGTTTCAAGGCCAATCAGAGTGGGCTTTCTCTGTATTAGAAAACCGCCTCCCACTTGTGGTCATCCATAAGGGGTGAGCAACTGTAAGCCGATAAGCCTAATATATTTTGCGAAGTACTGCAAAGCATCATCAGGGTTCACATCCGTTAGCATCCAGCGATGTTTTCCATGAGATTCCCTGCCCTGTGTGGAATACTGGGGGAAAATCGCGCACTTTGAATCCTGTTTCTCTTGAACGATTTCAGTTTAGATGAGAGCTAAACGCATAGATCCAAAAGTCATGAGTCTGCAAATCGCCGTCTACATTTGAAAAGCTCCAAGTCTTACGTGTAGTTATTCAGGTACTAAGCTGGATATCTAAGGCGGGCAACTTTCTATGTAAGAATGGATGAATCCAGCTAAATTGGAGAAGTCACTGATAAGATAACAAAAAACCAGTTATTTCATGTTATTTATAAACGGACCAGGTTTATTTGGTGTTCGGTGAAAGTAGGGATTCACACCGGTCGTAATCCGAACAGAAAGACTACACGAACTAGAGCGTAATCAGAAACATAATACAGGCGAACAACGAGTCAAACTGTGTTACAAACCGTAGTTGTACATGTATGTGATCGAGCGTGTATTAAAGAAGTACGTTCTGTTAATGGACTTTCATCACATCCACTACTATTTGAATGCCGATCGGTTCTGTTCTACTCAGTACTTTTTCGTTGCGAGACCGATCGGATTTTCACGCATGACCATTTGTATTTTCCGCAATACCATGTGGATGATCCTCTTCTGCAATGGGCTTAAAAATAGATAGGATATGACATTAAAAAACAGGACCAGAAACGGAGGTTTTACACAATATGATCTACGTGCCTGCAGTGAACGGATTCATCGTTCAGTCCTAAAATGTCATGGAATTCGGTCCATCTGATTCGAAACCATGCGCCGGACTTAGTTCGTTTCAACGGTTGTAGACCGCTTTCGCTGATACCAAGCTAAGGTTTTGTTATGGTTTGCATTTGGACTAGTCCATTCCGCTCCAATCGTGTACGGATCGAAATCCGCGCAGTAATAGTCCAACCCAACATTAGAACTCGTAATGAAAGCGGAACACCACTCAACAATGGAATCGAACTGTAATGAGTGGAAAGCTAGAATGTACAAGGATATTGTGTTCAATAAAACAAACGAGTTCATAGCTTATGTGCAATCACCACAGGAATTCTCAGTTGCGCCGCTTTGATTACAAATGTCAAAATCAAGTGACATGATAAGCGCTAACAATCAACCGCAGTCCATCGGCCACTTTCTTGGAAGTGAAATGGTTCCCGTTATCGGCAACCGCGGCATGCATGAAAAACCAGCGCATAGTATTTATCGCAATATGGACCACATTGGTCAGGATGTATTCGTTAGCAAGACTCAAAGATAACGGTCAAGAGTTCATTAGGAAGATGATATACGAGTTGTGAACTCGGTAACATGACTGTACCACCCGAAACATATCACGGTTCAGCTCTGACCACCAAAAAGTTGGACACCCAAGGAGTCTTATTTTCCCAAGGCCTGGATGTACTGAATGTAAACCGTTTATACGAGTGTGGGGATGGAGGTACATCGGCTCTGTCACTTTAGCACAGAGATCCGTATCGAGCTACAGAAAATTGTTAACACTAAAAGTCGACGTTTGATATCCGCTCACCAGCCTCATTGAGCGTAAGATATGACGGCATAGTGATATTTCTTTGTTTCCCGAACTAAATAGGGTTGGCTAGTAAGCAGAGTTTAAATCAGCAGACAATCGGACATAATATGTTCCTCTGGTAGAGACTAACGCGAAACGTACTCCGTTTTGGATCATGAACCTTGCGGTGTTAGATTTCATAGAAGTAGCCAGCTGAGGCGACGCTCCGTCTCCACACCACAGCCACTGATTAGAGATGGGTGAGGATCATAAATGAACTTAAGTGTCTCTTAATCCGAGATAATCGTGTCGTAAAGGTATATATTTCATAATAAGTAGTGTGTGATTGACCAAACCAAATTTCCCTGGAAGCACGCAACCGGTTTCGCGGTTCTTGCAGCTCCGTCAGATATGGTTCTCCTAACGTGTTTGTGTAACCGTGTTTTTGTTTCAGTTTGTACAACCATTAACAATACACCTTCCTGCGGCATTTTCGGTTACTGTCTTTTAGCTGCCCATGTGGATGAAGCAGTAAGAAAGATAGGAAAGTTGAATCGAAGATAAAATGGAGACTTTCAGTGAACTAAGTGTGCAATTGAATTTCGAAGATGCACGAACGCCACTATTTACGACCATCAACAGTATCACTCAGTGTCTCAAACTATTGGTCGCAATGATTCAGAGGTCGCCATCCAGCGAGCCTAACGGGACCTGAGTGAGCCAGACACCTGGTGAGAATTTTCATACCCTCGTGCCAGGTCTTAGCTTGACCACCCTTGGCATTTTTTCCACTCACTGCCTGCCTCAGCAAACACCGCTCACCCTGACAACCTATTTGGCTTAATGCGTAACACTTGCCCCAACCAACGTAATCTATGGAGGTCTGCCATTAGCTCCATTGGGCACCTGCAGTTACCTAAAACTCTGCGCCTAACCTCAGTCTCTGCACCCTATAGCAGAACTGACCGAACTGCTGCAGGATACACTTGCCCTTCGCAGACAGCCAGATGTCGCGACGGCGCCACAGATGTCTCAAGTTGACAAATGTCAACCGAGCCTTCTGTATGCGTGCCGACACTTCATCTGTGATGCGTCCAGCGGGTGAGATGTAACTGCCAAATAAAAAAACTTATCCACTTGCTCTATTACCCCAGTTAGAGTGAGTTTGGGTGCGGGGTCAACCCAGTCTTGTGGTATCCTTTTGCACTTTGGAAGTGCAAAACGCATACCGAACATGGCTACGATGCCACTCAAGGTATCCAGAAAAGCCTGCAACTCACCTTGATCTTTACTTAGCAGCACAATGTCGACTGTATACTCCAGATCAGACACTGTCTGGGAGCAAATCGATGCCGCTATCCTCACACGAGGATAAGGCTGTTTCCGTAATCGAAGCTAATCACAAGGGTATGTAGTAAAGGAGAAGGAGGGCAACCCTGACAAACACCGCTTTCCATAGTGAACTCGGACTCGGTTTCGACTATTGGTATTAAGGTATCGTAATGTTTTTTATTGTACATATTTTGTGGTAAACCGCAGGGATGAACCCCATAGTCACGCATATCTGCCATTCAGTGATGGAAACCGGTTAGTTAAGTCCCTGGACTTGGAGCGGTGAACCACGTGAGGACCTCCTTCAATTGAGCGTGGTATTAAACCGGAACATAGGGTGCATCTCACGCTGGTGACAGCGAATAAACCGCTGGGCCACCACCACCCACTAATGACCATCGCGACGTGAGTGCACCTTGACATAGTGTGATGGCTTACGTGCCTCCATAACCCTGCGAGCCATACAGGATGACTCCTCAGCCGTAGATCCAATCCAGCCTGAAAGGTCAATGGGTAGAGACCAGACAAAACTCAGTCTCATCAGGCCACTTGATTGAGCAATTCTTGACTTCCTTTGACTCTCGACCCTCGGGGGGTCACTCCAGAAATAAACACGGAGAGTGACAGTCTACCAGTAAAATAAATCGCTATATGGGCGTAGGAGCGGGGCATCTGGGGCTTCCTCCTGATGGTAGGAGAAGTCCTCGCACTTTACTGGTTCCCAAAGAGAAACCCATAAATTCTCGCTACCTTGTGGGTCAGACTTTTGAGTCAAGGGTCTCTGCTAGGGTTCCCAAGGAAAAACTCCTTCGTCGGGGTTGGCTACCGCGAAGCATGTCGTGCCCCGAAGTCTTATATATCCATTTGGAAAACCCTCTTCCAAAACAAAATCCACTAATGAAATAGAATTGTTGACGAGTCTTAGTACAGACTCCACAAACACCAATTTCCGGCTTTTCGCCCCCTGAATCTGTTGCAGTTAGATGTAACTCTGATATCTGTGCAAAAAGGACTCGTTTACACTCACTGCCTTAACACCGTTAAGGTCGGTCTTGTATTTTTAACAGATGAACTGTCAATCGCTGTGAGTTGTTCTTTGCTCCTGTATTACACAAGCGAAGTTTTCATTGGCAGAAGTCATGTAATCCATATGGTTTCTCGATTTACTTCATAATTATGTAATGGTAACTTAAAACCGCGAAACAATTGATTGGTAGAAACACCTTTTGTATTGTGCTGTAATCGAACGTTCCCAAAATACTGCTCATTTTGCATTAACATGGGCATCACGTTTTTATTGTCTGCGCATCTTTTGGCAATGTACAAATAAAACAAAACGAGCAGAATGCATCCACAGCTAACTACGGTTGGTAGCTTTCGACCTTATCAGACAGTAAAATCCATAGTACAGAAAAAATAAATTGTGACCCACTTGTTAACTCAGTGACAAAATAATAACTAAGCATGCAGATGGGGTTGTTTATACAAACAAAAGCAACTGAGTGACTCAGTCGAAAGTAATTGGGGTAAGACTTACTGTGGTCTATCATAGCCGTCAGCCTACCAAATGTGTAAGCGATTCATCGTAACGTACAGGTGCTTTATTGCTTTTATCTATCAAAGTGCAACGTGCATGTTCAAGATTCTCATGAACCTGTGCCTGCACTCACTCTCTGTGGTGATCTGCTGGAAGTAGTTAAAAACTTTAAATAACTCAGGAGCGGCTGGGGTTGATGTTGGGGAGATCACATCATGAATAGCGAAAGCTGGAGCAGCTTTTGTGACACCTGGTGCCCCCCCATGACATCCAACTTTCCCTTAAGGGAAGGGTGTTCATCGCCGCGGTTCGTGGTGTTCTGCTCTAAGGTTGTGAGACTTGGCTTATCTGAGCGGAAAATGCTAATTGGCTTTCTGTGTCCGACCACTGATGTCTCCAAATCATTTCCCGTATTTGGTGGGAACGTCGGGTGAGCAATGAGGCTCGTCGTCGTCGCCCATTCGTAATCAACGGTTACTTCTTGCATGCTAGGTGGAACACCTCAAGGCACATTGTAGATTGCCACCAGCGTCAGCTCACACAGCTATTCCGTCACACCCCACGGTCTGTCTCAACAAACCTAGCTTCTGAGGCGGAAATCCTTGAGGAGATCCAAACCTTGGGATGTCACAAAGCGCTGGGCTCCGATGACTTTATCTCAGCTCTTTTTTAATAAAGCTTACTGTGACTTATTTGGTACAAAGCTTGGATTCAGGCGTATGTGAAACACAATTAAAGATAACGGATTAAAGTTTCTTAGATTATTGGCGACTCTGTTCTCTAGAGTTTGGCACACTGAGTAGGTCCCCTCCTCGTGGAGGGAGGAGGAACCGATTGTCGTCCCCATTGTTAAAAAGGGCCGGCACAGTGACTGTGCCAATCATAGGTTTATAGGCCTGATTCCAATAGCGTCAAAACTGTTGGCGTCCGTCAATCTCCACCGATGGTGCGATATGCATGAGATCAAACCCGCGAGGAGCAGGATGGGTTTCGCGCCATATTGGGCAGATGCTATCTCCTCCAATATTCAGGCATCAAGCCATCGTCCTTATAAATTCAAGTGCAGCTTATAGACGAGTGATCTACATTTTGTAAAAGAGACGGTATGTCGAGGAACGTTCAATTGAGAAACAATCCATTAATCTCGCTTTTGAAAAAGTAGAACTATGCATGTTTGGAAAATACGGAGATGTCGAGTGTTCTACGATTTTTCAGTCCTGATGAAAAGGGGATTGGTAGAAAGAAGTCCAACATCTAGGGACAGAAATCTAATAAGGTTGACTACCCCCCTGGAAGCGAAATAGACAAGGAGAGGACAAAAGGGTGGGGGGGGGGG
>UZAN01058769.1:0-11818 GCA_900618425.1 Echinostoma caproni
GTATGCTCTCCCACCAGATTTCTCCCGGGCCAGTTCCTCTCTCTGCTAGATTTGGTGATAACGAACAATCGGCACCAAATCGACGAGGTCTACACTCTCTGCCCACTTGGCAAGAGTGATCACTCTCACCTGAGCTTTGACTTCATCGTTCATTGACAGTCTTATACGTCTCCAAAAAGAACCTTGTGGTCCTTAAAACGGACCAACTTCACTGTCGTTGGCATCAAATCCGACTTCTGTTAAATTCTATTCAGAAACAAACGGACTCAATGATTAAATTGAGAACGTACTCTGAACAGGCGACTGCTTTATAGTTCCCAAAATATTCACCTCAACCAAATACCGCATTCGCCTACCACGTTCAATACTTTGACTTCTGGACGAACGGAACGTCCTCTTTGATAGGGACAGGCTCAGAAACTTGAATAGTTACGCGGACAAACATATCCGGAACTTATGCAAGAGCAAGATTAGGGAATCCTTCAACCGACAACAAAAAGATATCTTGGTCAGGGCAAGAGGAAACCCCTCCTGCCTCTTCAAACTTCTTCGCCATAAAAGGCAACCCAGTTTCTCTACTCTAGCTCTGAAACTTCCTGACGGCTCCCCAATTACCTTACCTGAAGAGGTAGTGGATACTTTCCGAACTCACTTCCAAGATATTCTCAACTCCGGTCCACCTAACTTCTTTCCTGCTCTACAGCCCAAGTCAGATATAGCCCCCTTAGAGCACATCATTGTTCAGACCGAAGAATTACTCATACTTCTAAAGTCTCGAAATCCCTATAGCTCAATGGGCCCAGACTAGGTCCATCCCAGAATACTCAAAGAGACAGTAGCTGTACCAGCCCCACATTATGAGCGGCTGTTGCAAAATTGCCTAGATAAAGGTAAATTCCCTGATGCATGGAAAAAGGCAATCATTTCACCGAACTACAAAAAGGGCCCTCAGCATCACGCCAGCAGCTACAGACCGATAAGTCTAACTATTGTCCCCAGCAAAATTTTTGAACGTCGCATTAAGAGACATTATTGAACACCTGAAGGAAAACAACCTTCTTTCCCCTCTTCAACGCGGTTCCGTTCCTGGCAGACCATGCATTACCAATATGTTATATGTCATGGATTGTCTAACCCAGGCCTATGATGATGGTAAAATCTCACATGCAATCTTCATAGATTTTGCCAAAGCATTTGATCGAGGACCGCAATCTCCACTAATACACAAGCTGGAAATGTATGGTACTAACGGCGAGCACTCTAATCTTCTACTCAGCCTTTCATCCTCGAGCTCCGTCTCTGTTAGAGCAGTACTCTCTCTCTCCAACTCCTCCCCGATGACAATAGGTGCTCCACAGGGATCCGTGCCAGGTCCACTCCTTTTCATATAAATGACCTCCCAGAAAAAATCCCAGTCCAAAATACTATCTATGCTGATGATATCACAATCTGGGGGAGTGACACATCAGCAGCGCAGAAAGCCATGGATATCACCAAAGCATGGTCATCAGAGTGAAGCTTACCAATAAATGATGACAAATGTGTAAGTATGTCCTTTGACAGAGGCTAATTGCGCAACATATCCCAATATGAGACTGACAACCAGCATAAGATCTTTGGCTTCTGGTTGACTAACTCTCTATTTTTTTCCACCACAAAAATTCCCAAAAAGGCTTTTGGGGTACTTAATTTTATCAAGCACCCCTTCCCCTTGCTTTGATAAAAAGACTTACAACTCTTATAGGGTACTTATGTAGGACCGCAATTAGAATACGGAGCCCAAATTGCGTGCTCCGAGCTTGTAGGTTTGGCGAGTTCAGTGAGCAGCCATAAAGCTAGTCTCAGGTCTCTTCCATGTCTCATACCTCACCTGTCTCACCACACTGAACCTTTGACCCCTGAACACTCGCCACATTCGAGAGGACCTTGTCCTTCTTTACCACTTATTTTCCACGAAAACAACCAGCTGGTTTTTCACCCCCTGTAGGTTAGATGCGCTTTGTGGGTATAGATAAACCTGTTTAAGCATCGGCCCCGCATCCGAGTTCGTCACTGATCCTTTACCCATAGAGTCATTCCTTTAAAGAACAGCCTCCCGCAAGAGGTTGTTGACGCGTCTTTAAAGAGGACGTTCAAACAAAAGCTCAATAGCTTCCTTGGTCTCAAACACGATACCACCAACTTCCATTAGCTGTTCCCTCTCTATTTGTTCATCTATCTCTCCATCCCAACTGCACTGAGTGATATTTTTTGTTGTTGATGTGTATTTTTGTGCATACAAGAAGAAACAGAAACAAAAACAAAAAACGAAAACAAAAAAACAATAAACCTTTTTGTGAAGTATGCATCATCAACTTACTTAGTATCTCTGGACCTGCATTATGTCAGATTTCACATACGTGCATGTAAAAATGTATTCAGTATCAAGATCTCATGTTTGTGCACTGCAGGCGAATACTCCACCCCTCCCTACCCTATTCCAATTAAAGGTTCTTCCTTGCAATTATCTGAATGCCCATCTCAATCAATCTCACTAGCCGGCCGTACTCTCAAATTCTCGTCGGCGGGCATTACCCATCAATCGGAAACCGACAATTTTCCAAGCTCTGGGACCATTGGGCTTAGCCTGGAACCTGTGAAATACTTCAAGACTTCAAGGCTCCACTGCGGCAGGTAATTAGAGTGCATCCGCGACCTGTTTATACAAGGAGTATATCTGATATAAGGTAAGAGCAGGGGAAGGGGTGCATTATCTGCATTCAGTGCGACAACTCGGAAGGTCGAGGGTAAAAACACGTAACATGAATAACACCATGGGGTGGGAAGAAGTTTATTGTGCAAGGATCAGACAAAGATACAGATATAGATTCCTTTTGAAAGCGGATTTTTTGGGAGCATTAACTACTTCTTGGGGGAAGCTATTCCAAAGAGGAATGAACTTATGAGCGAAGGAGAACAGACGGATTAGTGTACGGACACGCCGTTTGAAGAGTTTCATACTATGCCCACGAAGGTTATACATACCAATGCGTACAAAGAAGTCATCAACCCTACCGGACTTGAAGAGGTTGTACAGTAGGAAGATGTCACCGCTTATCCGGCGGGTTTAAAGGGCGTACATATTCAAGATGAAAAGGCTTGTAGGGTAATGGGTGGGGGACAAACCATGCACAAGTTTTGTCGCTCTCCGTTGTACACCCTCGAGGGCCGCACCGTCGATCACCAAGCTGGAAAGAGTAATTTGATTCCCGTATTCCAATAAGGGTCGAATGTACGTGCTATAAAGAATGTGAAAGCCATCTATATCTATTCTGGGAAATGAGGGTTATAGGAAGTTAAGAATATGGAAGGCGGATCTACTAGCTTCTTTTTGGTAGAAGAAAAGAACGAGAGTGAACCGGTTAGCCAGAAACCAACAACCATGTAGTGTTCTACACCCTCCATGGGCGTGGAAGCGCTAGTCCTGAAGCTATGTATGGGGACCCTCCAAAACGACATACTAACGCATTTGCCGTCGTTTATCGGAAGATTCCAGACCGTAGACCAGTCTTTGACTGCATCCATTACTGATTGAACAGCAACAAGATTGGTACCCCAAATTATCATATGATCGGCGTACATTGGGACGTTGGTAGGTCATTAATATATATAAGGAAGAGGAGGAAGCTTACGTTACCATCCGGCACCCCCAGCGGCAATTTTCGTAAACAAATTACTGCTCATAAGTAGTATCAATGTATCACCCACTGTATACACATAGAAAGCGAAAATAATATTGAAAAGAATAGCATAATAAATCGTTCATGTCGTTCAACATCGACAAAATTGTGCGACGTGTCGTAACTAAATGTCAGTGTAAATAATATACGTTTGTACGGAAAAATTTAATCACATGCGGTTCTGACTCATCCAAATGCTCTCATATAACATAACCCACTGATTCAGTTACGTTTTTCAATCGTCTTTTGATGTGACTCGAAAGGATTCAAAATTATTCGTATGGATACCATTCATAGGGTTCACGAAAACTTCTGTGGTTCACGCACATGTGTATGTAACCAAGAGAACACAATGATCGCTATTCGGCCCACTGACCCGTGTAAATAGTGCTTCCAGGCTGGATCCAACGGTAAATAATGGGCAACAGAATTTTCACAGAGCGGTTCTCCATTCTTTAGAAGTATCATTTTTTCAAGTTACAGTCACACATTCCGAAAATCCCTCAGTGGGTGACGGACGACCGCGACCGTATTTGCTTTTAATAGCAACTCCTACATGTTCATTGTGCGACCGCATGCACAGGTACGTGTTATAGGGTGTAAATGGCGGTCCTGCATATACCAATATACGCCAGTGTTTGAATTTGGTGGAGCATTCGATACATGTTCCAGCCGTCCAACATGTTTCAAGGTAACAAATTAAAATAAATCAGGCAAAAATGAACTAACATATTTCATAAAATTAAACTTTGAATCACATAGTAAAAACGTCAAAAACATTTTTTTATGAATAAAAGTGGCCACTTTGAGAATGATTCAAGAATACGCGAATAACAAAGGGGGTGCCGGATGGTAACCTGCGCCGATGGCAAGGACGGAACGTTGCGGGACTTCGGTAGAAATGGAACAATCAGATGAGAGCGATGAACTTACGCAGACCAAGAAAGTGCAGTTCGTGGGAAAGTCGCGAAGTATGGCCAGATGTCTGCCAATGAGGTCGTATGACTCAAGTTTATCGAGTAAGGGAGCGTTGGGGAACCGATCAAAAGCTTTTGTAAAGTCAATTAAAATTGCGTGAGGAATCAAGCCGTCATCATGGGCTTGAGTAAGACTGTCCGTGACAGATAGCATATTGGAGGTGCAGGATATGCCAGGGAGGAAGTCGTGTTGCGTTTGGGAAAGAAAATGATTGTCTGCTAATTAGTTCAGTATTGCTCTTTTTGAAACCTGTTCGAAGACCTTGCTGGGCAGGCTGATGGGTCTATAACTACTAAGGGTGTAGCGGTCTTTTATTTTAAATTGGGAAATATGATGCCTCTCTTCCAGGATGAAGGGAATAGTCTAGCATCTCAACACTTTTGGAACAGGGTGGAATGGTATGCGACAAGGGCCGAGGCGGCTTCTTTCAACACCCGTGCAGTCTAATTCAAATAATGATGACCTTGAACTTGAAAAACTGTTGCACTACAGGGTCGATTGAAGCATTTAAACCAAAAAAACATCTCAGTCAACAATTTAGCACTCAACTTTGTTTTCAAAATCGCCATGATTCTGTTTCAACATCTAATTTTGCTGTAATTTTGTCATGCCTGGTTTGATAGTGAATTCAATGCAAGTCTCTCGCTGTAATTCGAAAAATTTACCATTATTATTATTCATCTTGCGAAGAAGCTGTCCCTTAAACTTTCTTTCTGTCAGGCAATACCATTACGGACTTCTAATGATACCATCTTATGTGATATGTCTGCAGGTCTAAATCTACCTATAGTAACCACATCCTATCGTCGTTGAGTTTTCGAAATCTTACATAGTTTATCACACCCAGGAGTCGCAGTAACACTTCGTTTTTTTGCCGCAGGATAATTCTGGATATCCATGAGAAATAACGCTCGAATGTAGACAAAACAGTGTTTACAGTGTCAACGATCCAAAGTGCATCGGCACGTACCCGCTCTATCCGTACGTTAGCTACGCCTGTAACAGTCAAAAGGACTGAAAATTCCTCTCAATTATCTTGCATTTCCTTATCTTTATTCACCATTCCATCGTGCATTTTTTCCGACAGTGGTTTCCATGTCGGTGAATTTTCTCTTCTGAACCTTCTATTCCATCTTTTTTTACGGATAAGCATATCTACTGGACACAAACTTCGAGTGTTTTTCTCTTACATGTAAATGGGATTCAGTGCTTTTTCTTGTTTTATTGCGACCAAAGTTTCAATTGGACGCTCGTTGTTGAACTAACCGTTGCTTTCGATTATATTGAACCCCTTTTGGCTGTAACGCTCAAGATTATTTTGCTTGATCTGTTGAAGCGTGCAGAATTTTCCTATTGGTCCAGAATGATCTGGAAGGTAGTTAAAATCACTCATTTTCTTATTTACTTTTTATCACCGCAGATATTTTCTGCGAATATTTGTAACATTTTGGCTGGATAGTGAACCAGGCTCACTATCAGAGGTATGACTGCCTTATGTATTTGTGATTATAGCAAAAATGGTATCGTAGATTATTTTTGAATCGACTTGGTTCTCGATAATTTGGGATACGTGTTGCTCTGAGATTTGTTTATCGCTATCCAGAACGAGCGAAGGATCATTTGATTGAACGCATACAGACGAGGTCTTTTTCGTTTCGTTCGGACCAGAACAAACGCGTTTTGGTCGCTACAACGAATGACACTCATTGTGGTCACGTGCACATTGATAATATAGGTCCATGTGGTGATCCACACTTTCTTGACCACAATCCAGGCACGACCAAGTACAGCTTCATGTCATCCGATCACCTTTCAAGAAGCTCGACCAATGGTACACCGAGCTAACATGACATCCGATTTTGTACATATGATGCGTCGGTGTAAATGGTTGCGCGATTGGATGACGGTCGCTCCAGCAGCCATGTTGCTTACTACCTTCTATAAAATATTCTTTAATGCTATCAATAATCACAAGCATTTTCTGCTATCAATTCTTCGTGTATTTCATTGGTGTTCACAGTTCGGGTTGAAGCCAATCCAGTTCTGAGCATCACGGTACGGGTTCTCGTATTCCTACATTGAGTGCTACTCCGATTATCCCAGTCCCTCACCACCGTCACACGGGTATACCCCTTTGCTCACGTGTAGTGATAGGTTCGCTAGATGGTCTGAGGCTATTCCCATATTTACTTTCACTGCCGAAACGTTGGGTCTACAGTTTGTAGAACGATGGATAGCACTCTACATTTGTGCTTCTATTGTCAAGACTGACAGAGGCGCACAATTCGAATCAGAACTATTCTGTTTGTTAACACGAATAAAACGAGAACATTACTCTGTACGAGATGTTACCTGTTGTTCTGTTAGGTATTAGAGCATGCATAAAGGCAGATTTCTAATGTACAGCTGCTGAACTTGCTTTTGATACTACATTACGACTACCTAAGGGACTTTTCACGCCATGGAACATGGATTCCATCGGAATACAGTACAAAGTTTGTCTACATTTCTGCAATCCTTGTCTCTGGCACAAACTCGAATACAGCAACCAGAGATTTTCATCCTTACTGAACGTCTAACTTGTTCTCATGCATTCATTTGAAGTAATACAGTACGTAGAACGTACAACAGACTTTCGAAGAACCTTTTCGAGTTATTTCGCGTCACGAAAAGTTCTTTAAAGTTGATCAACATGGTCGCGTCGATACAAATAACGTCGAACGGCTCAAGGCAGTATATGTGGACGATAGTATCGTACACTCCAGTTCGAGACTCGATGTTATTCCTGCGCGACCGATGATTGAGGGACCCACCTCAGAGTCGAGCTCGCAGATCGCAGTACCTGCTACGAATTCGAATGAGGCAACTGTCTCACTTTCAAATCAGCAGTGTACGAACATATTATCAGACCAGGACGAGACATCAGTCTCACGTTCAGGTCGAAAGGTTGTTTTGCCTGCCCGTCTGCGGGATTGAGCAAAACACGATCCACACAAGCGTATAACGTGAGGAACAACTGTTACGACTTATATCATGAGATGCCTTATCTCGATATTTGTTTTTTGTGCTCAATGATTGTTTATGATTGATGCAGCCATTGTGAACGTTAGGATGCTACACCGGTTTTCTCCGACAATCTTTCACTTCCAGAGATCAGGTCATGCGAAGCGTACATTGGTTACCTCGAGGTTCAACGAGAATTTTGGCACCATCATGCACGATCGTGGTTTCTTTTGGAGTGCAAGGTTTTTTTTGAAGACGATTTACGTTTCCACGGTCGCACACATGGACAATTTATCTACTTCTTTCATTCTGGCACGCCAACGATCACGGACGCGGGAAACGACGAGAGCGACCTGACACCATGATACAACTAACGATTCGGGTGGTGTGAATCATCCAATGAAGGATTAAGAATATGTCAATATGGTTCCCACAATGACATCCGACGCAACGAATCCTGTTTGTGTTCAACCAAAGCAACACAGCGCAAAAATACCAACGATTCTGCCAGTCCATGTCTAGCAGCAAATTGACACACGCTAACGGTTGTCTGTGTTTCGAACTCATTTCTAAATCGAAAGCTCTTGTTTGCTTTAAAGCGGGGGCTGCTGTAGTGATGATACTTGTACAAAGAAAAAGAGTAATCCAAGAGAACGTTTTCCGTTTATATTTTCTTTACAATCAAGTTTGACTCTCACAGTGATATTTCTTTCTGCTTTACTTCACTGCTTGTGTTTTACTGAGTACGGTTTTCCGCTCAGGTGTATATATACGCTGGGTCTTTTTCTAACACGCGATCAGCTTCAGGTTTACCAAGGGTAGATCATGCTTATCTAACTTACTGTGTTTTTTTAAGATGAGGTAAACCGGAGTTTAGATGAGGGCAAAGCTGCGGAAGTCTGTTATTTAGACTTTTGCCAAGCGTTTGATTCCGTCAACTACGGGTTTCTGTTAGCTAAACTTGAACACAAGGGGATAGGCAGGAAGATATATAACTGGATTAGGGTATTCCTGACCGGTCGCACTTTTTACGTGAGGATTAGAGACAAAGTAACAGCCAATGCCATACCCACCAGTGGAGTGCCACAGGGCCCAGTGCCTAGTCTCTTACCGTTCCTCATTTTTATAAACAACTTGGCTGCCATCCTACGTTTGCCATGCTTCATCTTTGCAGATGATGTCAAGATAGTGGGATCGACCATTCGACAGCGAATGCAGGGTGACCTGCATAGAGCAACAGAATGGCCAGCAGTATGGGACCTCCCACTGAATGCAGAGAAAAGTAATTTACATTCCCGTGCTGATAAACAATTGTCAATCCAACCAGGTGGAGGGAATTTCACCACAGGGAGGGTCTGAACCATCAGGGACTTGGCAATATCCATTAGCAGATTTCCGCTGGGAGAAAAAGTGTGTGCTAGCTGCGGCGAAGGCGAGGAGAGAGCTGTTCAAGCTTGTCAGTACTATCGTGTAGGAAACTCGACGTATTCCTCCTCTTGTACAAAGCGATAGTTAGACCGTCAACATCGACCAGCTTGAAGCACACTAACAAAGAAAGTATGGAGGCTCGATTGGGCTATGACCATTACCAGTAATGTGCAATCTGAACTGAATTGGTCCGGTATGAGCTGAACTGAATTTGATAGAGATGAGCTGCACCAATATATTCTGCCTTTCAGAGACATTGTCTATTAAATTGTTGGAATATAAGGAAACCGGACGACAACAAACGAATATGGTCGATCGATTCATGACAGATGTAAATTGTCTTGTGTTAACTGACCTTGCGATTTACCGCGCGGTTGAAATTTTCTAACCGGTCTGTTACCTCCGATTTTACTTGCGTTGAGTAGTGAAATAGCCTGAGTTGTTTCACACATTTAGCGGATCTTAGTAATAACTGAGGTTTTCGGAGACGTTTCTTCTTCGAGAAGTGTTTTTACCATAGAATATTTTGTTCGTTTTCGTGAGTCAGGTCAGGTCAGGTTACACAGGACTGATAATGTCCACGACCAATCGAGCGTCCCGATTTCTTCTGACAGTATGCTCACAAGGTGTGTACCCACCACTGTTTCCCTTTAGTGTGGCCCCACTTGTTTTGCAGTTGTTCACCAATAATTTCAGGCTTTTGTATTACAGTGAAAGTTTTGTTTTTATTGTGCATAATCATTCTCATTCGTGAATAAAGCACTTGTAATGGCTTTCCGGTACGACAAATAAGGTAATAAAGTCTTTGAGAAAGCATTGATTTCTGGTATCCAGTGCGATGGTTGTCAGGATTGGTACAATCAGCAATATTCAGCCTTGACAAAACAGGACTGCCGACCACACACGAAGTACGAAACTCAGCAATGGGTGTGCACACGCCGTGTCAAATAAATGGGACCTACCACTGAATCTAGGTAAGTGTCAGCTCTTGACCACAAGAGACAATGATGACACAAGAAATGTGATGCATTTGCAGCATGTCTCTGAGACAAAGGATCCAGGGATAACGATTACCAAGGACTTCGGGCCATCTCTCGAGTGCAAGCTTGCGGCTAATGAAGATCGACACATACTTTACAGATTGTGCGCTGTTATAAGTTGCAGAAGATCCGAGGTTTTCGTACCTTCTGCAACTTTGTACAAGACTATGGTGCGTCCACATTTGGAATATTGCGTACAAGCACCAGCGCCTTATTTTAAACAGGACGAAAGGTGTCTTAAGAACGTACAGCATTTAGTAACTAGAATGAAGGCACGCCAGAAAGATAAGGGGTACTTTCAACAACTGAGGGACCTAAACCTGTTCTCCTTGGCCCGTGGGGTGACCTTATAGACATTTAAGATTGTGAAGGGGCTTTCGGGTCTATAGTTCGAAAACGTATTTTCGTTTATTCCTGCTAGGGGCACGGAGGAGCATCAACTTAGACTGAAAATAAGTCATTGTACAATAAATCTACGAGCTACGTTCACAAGCAGAGATATACTACTGTGGAAAAAATTACCTGAAGCGGTGGTTAACTGTATTAGTGTCGAATCATTCAAAAGAAATCTAGGCGAATGCTGGGCAGCAGTATTTCCCGCAGTTGAATGTTGAAAGTTACACGTTAGCCTTTACTTTCCGAAAATTGCCTTTTGGAAAACATTATTGATTCAAAGTGTTAGAAGCCAACAAAACCACCGACAACACAAGGAACTGGACGCACGATTCGCAAGAGCTACAATGCGTACTGTGAGAAATGAACTGAATTGTAGCGGTCACCGAAAATGGCTCAGAACGGATGAAGAGGTGAATTAAACGTATTCAGAGAGGTTTTCAGTGTATAGGCAGGATAAGAAGGATGGTAGTGATGCTCTCCATAGCGGATCATCTAGAGCACCACGTAGCCTTCAATCTGATTGCGCCCAAAGTTCAGGCTATAAAAGCAGTCGTAGCAATAGCCTCATCATGTCTATCGAAGCCCCATTTCTACCAATGAAGAAGATACACAACTCCCGTAGTTTCTAACTGAGGTATTTAATGCTGGTAGAACGACGATAGTGGTAAGTGACTTCAATGTACTGGAGATAGACTGGACAGACTATTCTGCGCCGGAAGGGTCTTTCGGCGAATTTTTCATCAATTTGATCATAGAAACAGCTATCTATGAACGCATCGATGGAGCAACAAGGTGGAAGCATGATCAGGTACCACCAACGCTTGATTTGGCGATCACCAAAGCATCGAAAGAAAGTAAAGTGGTNAAGTGGTTCGGGTAGATGAACCGCTAGGCATAAGCTATCACGCAGTCATAGGACTGCAATTAGTGACTCATGAATCACTTGTCCCGGATGGGAAATGAAGGAACTTCTCTGGGATAGATCACAGTAGGCTGGGGGGGGGCTCGGTCAACCGGTCTCGTGGATTGTAAACCAGCAAGAGGACTACCTGGAGGAGCTGCGGAATAAGATAAAGGATAATCTCATAACCCTCAAAGATGAAGTTGCACCCCTGAAAAAGGACATAAGGAGAAAGGTGATCCAGGCTTCCGTGACCGCAATCCATGCACGACTAGGTACAGTTTCATGTCATCCAATCAGCGTTCAGGAAGCTCGACCAATGGTACACTGGACGAACGTGACATCCGTGTTAG
>UZAN01058773.1:0-10181 GCA_900618425.1 Echinostoma caproni
CGTGCTTTGGCATGCTATGCTTGTAGACGACAGCGGTTTAGTTAGAAGTTTGTTCTACGCTATCTTGCCAAATACAAGCGGCGAGAGCTATAGATCTGCCGTGGGTGCCATGAATGTGCCCAGCCGTTGCGCAATGCAAGACTATAATAGTTCATCGTATCTTGGGTCAGTACACTGCGTTTTCAGAATACTTCCCGTCCTCTATTGTGGTATTTTTTCGTTTTCATCTCGTTAAGGATAGGCGGAAAAAATGTAACCGGCTATCTGATATGCAACCATCGAAAGCAGCGCATCTTTCAGTGGATGCAGAACATAGTGTACTGTGATAGTGAGGGATCGTTTTGTAGATTTCTTTCCGCCGCAGAAAGTCGTAGCGCAGAAGCAGGTGTATATTTACGATGAACTTGGTTACCATACCGAGTGCAGTGGGTAGGGTATGCCGCGAGGACTAGGTTGACTTTAGGAAACCTAAATACTAACCGAGTGGAGACGAAAAATAGGCATCTTTTAGACAAAACCGACTTAGTTAAAAGTTCCTCCTACGCTATCTAGCCAAAGGAGAGAGGTGAGAGGTGTATATCTGCTATCGGAGCCATGAAAGTTTTAGAATAGTATTATAATAGATTTTGACAGTGTGCTGTTCTAGGAAATAAAATTTGGGTATATTTCCTTACGGAGAATTAATTCATACATATAAAGCAATAATTATTTATTTTTTATGTTAAATAAATTTCCTTTTATTTTTTTGGTGTTGGCCACCGCATGGAATCTGGCGTTATATTTAAGGTTTGCAATAAGCAAAATAATTTTTGAGTCACAGACGTCTCCAGCTGGGATTTACTTCATGGCTTGGATAAAGGGGATTGATCAGATGACGTTGATTTTTTGAATAAAACCGTTTTTAGATGCTGCGCGCTTACCGGGTGAAGGCCTGTTGGACAGTTTGGGGACCGCTACTCAGGCTTCTTTCACCATCGATTATTTATGTACAGAGACTTATAGGGGCAAGTAAAATTGAGAGTCAAGAGTGAGAAACCGATACTATAGAAGGAAAAACTAAGAGAAACAGAAAAACGGAAACAATGGTCAAGCAAGGTAACGGGAAGATACAAAATTTGATTTACGATAAGGCTAGCCTTAACTAACGTCCCAGCGATGATTGGCCTTCCAGAATCATACAGTGCAACTCACTTGTAAGTACTTTTTCGTCACAACGGAGTTCCTCCGTCGGCGAATTTCCCAAGGTTGAGGAATATGTATCCGTGAAATCAAAAGCGAACTGGTTGCCGTTTTTCCCGGATTTATCTGTGCATTATGCACCATTTCTGTCGAATTTCCTTGAACTTTCTGCTTTCTGTGGTTCCACACCTAATTTAGGTCAGTCAGACGGTTTGCACAAGACGGGAGATGGCCACAGGAAATCAAGCGTCCAGATTTCCTTCAGTGGTGTGCTCACGAGTGTGCATCCACCCCTTCAATTGATCGATTTCTTCGTCTATCTGCAGAAAAAGAGAAAGAAAAATCTTACTCCTCGCCGTGTCGGCGACAAACTTTTATTATGAAAGCGTTCCATATTGTACAGAAAAATGTTGTGAACCTAACAGTCGCATCCTGTTTAGTACTCTGCGTTCGAGAACAGTTCTAACCACCTATAATCCAAACCCAGTTTGAATGCGTGATAACTAGACCGGTAGACTAGTTCCTCAGGTAGTCCATTCTACCTGTTTACTATTCTTTTGCTCAATTAGTTAGACCTCACACCTAGCCTATTCCTTTTCTTCATCGGTTTGTGCTCGTTGCCCCTGGTATCAGCATACGGGGCATCAGTGAAGCGTTCCTCAGGAGAAATGTCAGAGAAATCCCTCCCACTTTTAAACGCTTCTATGCGGTCTTCTCTAATTCACATTCTTTCCAGCGGAAATAGATCAAGGTTCTTTAGTCTTTCCTGGTATGATTCACCTCTCTGCCCCCCCACCATTCTTGTAGCTAGTCTCTGCACTTTCTCCAGGCAGCGGCGTCTTTTATGTGCAGAGTTTCTCGGACTTGGACACAGAATTCTAGATGGGGCCTTATTGTAGCGTAACCGATTGTGCGGTGAAAGCCCGACAATAGCAGTTATTTACCGGACACCACTTTTCATCTGCAATCGTTCACAGTTTTACTTCACTACGAACGTCATGTGACCTTTGTTTCATACGATCAAAATGTGCTGTATCCTTCCGCGAGAGAACTTTCACTTTTTGCTTTCGCTCTGTTCTGCTCGTTATCGCGCTCATTGGTTCTCGTGTTTTGGTGCTTTAACGCAAACGCTCGTTAGTCGGTACCGGTACTTCCTCCGTGCCACGGTACCTCAATAAACATGTGAAACAACAAGTCTTCTGAGTTAAGCAGCTGTAACTTTGTTGTGTTGCGAGCTTGGGGTTTCCGTTGTGAAGCGCGTCATTGCCGGTCGTGGTCGACGTCTCTTTAATTGGTGAACCCGCTAGGAAAATATTTTTTCCTTTACTTTGATAAGTCTGTGGTTTTGTGTCTTAGTTGCACAATATATATAACATTGAATATATTATCGCAACTTCATGTCATCTGATAGTAAGACACGTTCGTCCAGCCCAGACTTTACCCCAAATACGGTGGCTTTTCGCCCGATCCCTTCCGCCCTCGTGACCCCGGGTTTTGGTTAGCAGCGTTAGAGCTGCAGTTTGATCACAGAAATGTTAAGAACCAACTCACAATGTTCGCGTTGACACTGGAAGCCATCCATTTCGACCAGCTGTCTTCTTTTTGGGATTCAGTTTTGAATCCCGCAGGAGTACCCTTTTGATAAATTGCAATCAGCTGTTCTCGATGCTCTCTTCCCATTCAAGGAGGATGGCTGCGGAAGCTATTGGCACGCCACCTGATGGGTGACGCCAAGTCCCGCCAGCATCAAGCTCACCTGATATCCTTCCCCGGACCTCACGATGCCCATTCGGACATCGTCAGGGAGCTATGGATTGAGTCTTTACCGGTCCATTTCCAGACCACAGTAAAAGCCCTTCTAGAAGACACCTCGCTCGATAGGGTAGCTTCCATCGTAGGTAAAGGTATGGCCCGGGTCGGCAACACCGAGCCTTTGCTCGTTGCCACAACTTTCCATCAGTTTACCCCACCACGTTCTGCACAGCGTGGTAAACCACGCTGCATTCACGAGTGCCTATCCTTTAAGGATAGGGTCACCCAACCCACGTCTCAGGACCCTGGGAACGGGGAACTTCGTGAGCGCTCAGAGGCTGCAGAGTCCACCCTCCCCTTGGCTTAACGTCGCAAGTCTAAACCCTCAAAATCGGGTAGGGACGGGTATTGCTGGTTCCATANGCACTTACGTCGTGGGAAACGCCACCACCGGCGAGTAACTGCGGCCGTACTCGCCTGCCCAGCCCCCTAGGTTGGCTGCTTATTTTACCTGCAAGATTACTATACACGCACTAGGCTCCTTGTTGACACGGCAGCCCAAATTTCTGTCGCATTTGTCGGTAGCTGCAAGCATCCTGCTTCATAACTTCGGTTGTGCACTGCGAATAGCACCGCCATTCCTACTTACGGTGCCCGACGACTAGCGGTTAACCTGGGGTCGCAACGACGGTATCTGTCGACGTTCATTCTCTACAGGTATCCGCGGTATTGATTTTCTGCAGCTCCATCAGTTAATCGTTGAGTCACGTAGACTGCAGTTGATTGATGCTTCGTCGGACTTTGAATTACCGGGCTTCAAAGATCGCACAGACGTTCACCGAATCACAGGTATCTTACTCTTTCGCCTGACTGGTTCCACTCGTTCATGGAACACTTCCCCGATTTGACTAAACCTAATGAGGAGATTAACGTAGTGACAGACCGTGTGGCTCACCACAGGGTCACTAAAGGACAACCGGTCACGGCGCGACCTCGTCGACTGGCACCGGACAAATTAGCTTTTGCTAAGCGTGAGTTTGACATTTTATTTCAAAAGGCATTGTTCGTTCTCCTCAAAGTCCATGGTCCTCTCCTTTACACATGGTTCTTGGTCGGGTCATGTCAGGTCACAGGACTTGTATCTGATGCCAATTTCAGTCCAGGTTCTTCGACCGTGAGCGTATCATTTGCCTACGTATGCTTCGACAAGGTGGAATCCTTTAAGAGTCGTTTTTCGGGCCACTGGCTGCCGACTTGGGCAAATTTCCGGATCAGTTGCTACTTCCGTAGCTGATTTAGTTTCTGGCTGTTAAGGAGTACCTGTAGAAAAAGAAAAGATAGTGAGTGCCTGCGGCCTAGGGATGCACCTAGCTAAGCGGTTTGTGGGGTGATCCGATCATATACCCCAGACAGTTTCCCAGTTATGGGTGGGTTTGGATATACTCGGTAAGGTGCAAGCGGAAATTAGAGAGTAGTTATAATAAGGTGTTAAGTGAGAGGTAGTGGAAGGTATGGTAGGTGTGCCTCCCGCAGCGTTCCAAGAGTAACGCTTTGCCAAAATCGGATCCTAAAACATCAAAAAACGAAAGATCCAGCGAGTTTCTATGGTACTGCATTAATGAACGATCAAATAAGCAAATAAAAACTGTACAAACCTCAAAGTGATATTGAAACAACTTGAAACAAGAACCAAGTGTTACTGTGAGCGTAATTCAACAAATCTAAGCGGAAGAAAATGAGTCTGGATAAGAACAGCACGCTCACCGTCACGCTGCACACAAACGAGCCAAATGCGAGCGCTCAAGTCGCGATTAAAGCAAGCAGGGCACGAATGAAGCAGATAAACATACAAAGTCAAATGGTAGGATCGATGTGTAAATATACACAGGGGGTGGAACGTCAAATGTTTATGTATGTAGGAGGCGGGTGCTTTTAGGTGAATGGAACATGAAATTCACGAAAGGTGAAACCGAGATAGTTTGACTGGGTTTTACGGGAAGGATTTTCACAGAAAGATCAATACAGTAAGTGGAAGCATTTTGAGGGGCCCGTAAATCGTATGGTCTTTCGTCCGGGCTGCCCGCGCACACTTCCAATCATCTGTGACTCCGCGTCTCCCGTGTTCATCTTTCAACTGCACACACGTTCAGACACAGTCATGTTAAAAGCTTGCAGACATCTTCCTGTTCATCCATTAGCTTAAACTCGATGGCCTCCAGATTACCGGAGCACCGGGTCTTATGTTGGTGGTATTCGTCAGGAACATATATGGCTATCAAGCCGTCTGAGTCTATCTGCAACACGGCAGCATCGCTGACCCTGTCAGGTTCCAAGCGCAGGATGCATTAGCTGCAGTCCACCCAGGGCCTAGCCTAACTCGGTTTAGGAGAATGGTGGTAGTTGGGATGTTCCCACTCTGTTCCGTCATTTACCAGAAATAGCTGCAATCCATTATTGGTCGAAAAAGGTGCGTGCCGTTTTTTATTCCATTTGAACATCTAATCACCGTTTTGTGCATTCTCTCTTTCAGGTCCACATTGGGCACAGGATCATTGCTCAATTGTAGAAGTGGATGCCTCGGTGGGTCATTATGGGGCTTGTTGCCCCCAATTGCGCTCACTATAGGTCTTCTACCACTCACCTCTCGAGATCCGAGGGAGAGGATCACACACTTTACTGGGTTGCTGTTTGTTTGTGACGTATGAACGCATCAGCTTCCCTGCCGCCGTAAGGTATCACAGAAGTGCTGGTAAGAGTTACACATGGGGCTCCTTGTCCTCAACTGTCTCCTTTGGTATTCGGAGGAAAGTACTTTATGGAGAGGTGCTTTTTTCACCTACTCAGGGTCAGCGATACACATCTGCTTTCATGCTTACCATGCTTACACTTTACAGTCAACCAATTTTCAGACGTGGCGTGAACACAAGAGCAGATGGTAGGTGAGTTAAGAGACAGAGTTCACAGGGCTTCAGCGGCAGTGCCATGGATGCACGCCTGTTTATAGGGCTACTTCTGGCAATAATGCAGCCCAATTTATGTCTAGCTTGAATTTGAATTGGGTCAACGAAAGTGCCGAGACCACCTCATCAAGTAGTTCATTCCAGGGGTTCACTACTCCATGGGCGAAAAACTTTGCTCGAATGTTTTTGATGACCCTTGGCTCCGTTAGTTTCCACTCGTGGCCCCTGAGAGCCGTGTTTTCATCACATCTGAGAAAAACCCTTCTCTTGACAGAGCTTCCCTTTAATTGTTTAAAGGCCTCGATCAGATCACCCAACAGTCTCCTTCTTTACAGGGAGAATAGGTTTAGACCCCTTAGCCTTTCTTTATACGGCATTTATTATGCCAGAGATCATCCGGGTGAACCTGCGTTGTACTCCTTCTAGTATTTGGCAGTCCTGAAGCAGGCTTGGAGCCCAGGACTAAACACAATACTCTAGATGCGGTCGTACCAAGGTTTTGTACAGTGATAGCAGTATCTTTCCATCTCTTGAGGCTACCGTCCGTTATAGTTGCCATCATTGCAGTAGCAATGCAATAACCGATTTTGAAGTTCTGGTTCATTTGGAATCCGAGGTCTTAGACCACGGAAGCTCTGTCGATAGCTTGCAAACCAGATGCTCTCAAGAACCTTATTTCGCTAGTGTCTCGGTCAAGTGTTACCTGTCTGCACTTACTTAAGTTCAGGGTTAGCTTCCAAACATCCACACAGTTTTGAAGTAGGTTCAGATCCCTTTGGACGTCGTCTGTTTCTGGTGATCCTACTACCTTGAGATCATCGGAAAACAAATAGCTGGGACAGTGTAATCTGTGCGTTAGGTCATTGATATAGATCGCGAACAGTATTGGCCCCAGGACTGAGCTCTCTGGAACACTGCTGGTGGCTGGTGCCAGCCTTGACTTCCCATTTCCGACCTTCACATAGAACTGCCTATCTTCTAGTTACGCCCTTGTCCAACGGAGAGCTCTAGGGGCAATTTTTGGGGGTTCCATCTTGAAGCTTAGAAATCGATGGTTTAGCGAATCAAAGGCCTTCTGAAAGTCCAGATAGCAAACTTCGACTCGCTCTCCACGATCCATTCTCTCTGTAGAAGTAGGTTGGTAAGACATGATCTCCGTTTTTGAAAACCATATTGCCCTGCAGAGATCACCTCGTTTAGTTCCAAGTGGGCTTCGACGTGTTTCCTGATGATTCTCTCCATGACCTTTAGAGCCACTGATAAGAGACTCACTGACCGGTAGTTGGTTGCGTTTTCTCTACTTCCCTCCTTGTGGATATGTGCCACCTCGGCAACCCTCTAGCCCGTGGGTAGCTCCCTTGCACATCGACTGGTCATATAGCTATGCTAAGGGTTCAGCCAATACTTCGGCTAGGGACTTCAAGATAGCTGGATGGACTATATGCGGTCCATCCACCTTGGACTACGTCAGCTCCTGAATCTCCTCTTTTACCTCGGAGGGGTGATGGTAAAGTCCAACATTTCTTCTGTCTCTGTTGGAGGTAGTGGCAGGTGCTCTCTCCGAGTACGCTGGGTGCAATCTCCCAAAAACCGTCAGAACGTCTGCCTTGTCTGAGTTTGTGGTTGCGTTGACGCCTGTGGGACCGATGACAATCTACTGCCTCTCTCTTCGCTGCCTTGGATTGCACATAGTTGTAAAAGACCTTCGGACATGTCTGTTCCTTTACTGCAAGACGATGCCCATATTGCCAGCGACAACTTAGTTGCACTCGTAAGGCCTTCTCGCTTACCCGTTTGAAGATCATCAGGCGGATGTGGCAGTTTGTTTCCCTTAAGGGCCCTCCAGGTTCTCCTTTTATGGCATTGGGCCCTGTGTGCTCTCCCTGTCCATTAGGGTGGTTTCTCGTGGTGACGTACTCTGCTCAGAGGAGCAAACATGTCAGTCAGGGTAAATGTGCCGTCCTTATCGATTCACCAGTCTGCACCTCTGGATATTCCCTACCCTCCCCCGAGCTAAAGATTGAGATCGCATGGAAAAGACTCCTAAGATCTAATTTGCCAAAAGCCCTCCTACATATGTGCGGTAGAGGTGGTAGGTGATCTCGGTATGAAAACCAGATCACCCCATGGTCGATTCTGCCCAGTGGCACCTCGAGGCCCTTCACTTTATTCTGGCTTTTGGTGAGTACTATGTCTGGGAGTCCACATGTGTCCCTGCCGCCATCTGGTGGGCTGTCACACATGTTGGTGGAGTGTTCTTACCATTATGTTCTCTGTCAACCTCGCTCCAAATGTACTATTTGGCGCTCAGTTGTCTTCCCATCGAATTTCCGGAGCACTGAAGTCCCCCATTATAACCAACCCCTCAGTTCGCCAGTTGACAAGGTTCAAGTAGCTCAGAAGATGAGTATCTTCCCCCGTCACCACGGACGGGCTCCTGCACACGCACAGTATTTGTGTACTACGCCTTGACCGCGCATGTCAGTGCCTGAATGTTTGGTGTCGTCAGATTAGTCCCTGGTATTTGCTCAATGCTCTCCTCGAAATGGAGGGCAACTTCACCTCCCATTCTTTCATTCTCCCTGTCAATTCAATGTAGCTTTCAGCCCAAGGGAACTGCGGTGACTAAGGGAAAGTCTCGTTTTAGCCAAGTCTTTGTGATCATTATGCAAGCGCATCCTGAGGCCCCAGTTCGAAGATCGTTCCACTTATTTCCTACACCGTATGTGTTTGTGTAGAGTGCTGGGAACCTTTGGGGCTGCGCTGGCTTCCGGTTGTTGCACCCGGAAGTTGCCCGGTCCGTTCTGTGACTTAGATCCGTTCATTATTACCGCCTTCCGTTCCTTGCGCGAAGGGGATGATGCTGCTCTTGGGCTAATGGTGAACCGCGCAGCTACCCGCAACCTTGACATAGGTTAACGGTGGGGTACTCCCCTTACTAAATAGGGGTGTAGTGAGCCTCGTGGCTTGAATCATCAGTGTAGGCTCCCCAATTGTGCTTGGAGAGGTTGCTGAAGCGTTCTCCCTCCAGCTTAATAAAAGATCGGGTTCCATCCAAAAAATACCCTTGGTAGCTACGCAAACATCTCTATTCCATCTATACCGTTGCCATGTCGTGGTACCGAGGAAATTATCCTTATTACCGACACGTGCAACTATTCTATCTGCAATTGACGCAACTTTGTCGGTTGAGGAGTCCTCCAGCAGAGCCGTTACCGTCGGTTGGACGGACGTGGCAACGACTCGAGCCACCTCTCTCTGACGATGTCAGAGTGGGAGTTTGTTGGGCCAGGTAACGAGCGTAGACGCACCAGATGCCTGCTTGGCGTCGTGTCACCAATCGGGTGACGAGCTAGCAACTGGCGTAACCTTATATCGTTAGAGGGGGTGTAGAACTGCAGGATTGCAGCCTTGAGAACGTTGTACGCGTCCTTTTCCGGCGATTTAACGATAATATCCCTAACGGCGGACATTTGGTTGCGTAAACGTATTTGGATCGCTGGCTCCGCAAGTTACGGGCGATAAACTGCGTTTCCAACGCAGCAAACCAGACCTCAGGGTCAAAAGTGCAAACCAAATTGCATTTGACTTACAAAGTAGACGGTACGGGCTCACCAATGAAGCTAACCGGTGTTGACGGCATGCCGGCAAGTCTTCTTACGAGTCTCAATATGAGCGCAACCTCCTAGTGTCTCGTTACCCGAGGTAGACAAAAATACTTGAGGGAGTCGTAAACGTTTATTGACGAATCGTGGTACTAGACAGTACCGAAACGTGCGGAGATGACGTTAAACAGTGCAAGCAATAAATGCAGTAGCAAAGCTAAAGCGTGTCACACGTGTTGCGAGGGTTTGAACAGGACCCAGCCTATATATATAACTGAGTGGAAGACCGTGCTCAGTAAAGCAAGCAGAAGCAAAACAAAAAATATCACAATTGGAGTCAGAGTTGATTGTGAAGAAAATATGAACGGAAAACGTCCTCGTGGATTGCTCCTTTTCTTCGTACAATCATGGTCATTACATACCTGCGCGATCATCCTTTATTTGTTTCCTTTGTACCGCTGATTTAACAACCTGGGCCTTTTTCTCTACAATCCGGTGCTTCGGCTGATACCTCTTTCTGGCTTTGGGGTCTGGGTTTGGTGTTTCCAGACCAACACGCGTGATCAATGCCCGAGCAATTACATTTGCTTTCCCTTTTTTTCGCCATTGAAACTTCGGCGTACGTCCTTGCTCTGTCTCGGGTGACAAGTGCATAACCCTGGACTGCTACTGATTTGCGTATCAT
>UZAN01058774.1:0-11816 GCA_900618425.1 Echinostoma caproni
CGGAATAGGCGAACGTGCATCGTATAAAAATTAATGAAGTCTGTTCAAATTGCTTCACACAAGACAACACAGATCATCAACTAAAATCACCCGGAAATATAAGAATCAACGACGTGGTTCGGTACGACCGAGCGACGATCAGTCTAGCTACGTGCAATTGGATGATCTCAATCTGTGATTGGGTGGTGACCACTATGCAGAATGATTCAATGGAATCGATCCACAGTTGGCTTCTTTTTATTTACCCTCTTGGCTGTATTCATGTCGACTTGGGGTGAAACATCGGCACATTACTTCTTTATCAACACACTCACATTAGGGAAGCTTGTTCAATACATTGTAGAGTGGAGTTGCAAGTGCGCACTCTCTCTCGTCACACATTATCGATTTCGACTGGTTCTTACAAGTACAATGGCAAGCAAAGTGCCGCCTTCACCAATTCATGTAGTAATCTAGCCTGTGATACTTATTGTTTCGAGCTCAGAACAGAAATGGTAAGATTTGTAAGTGAGCTATTGCTCCGAATGGTTTTTATAAACATTCTGGAAACGAAGCATTATGCACAACCTTCAAATTAGAACCTGCTGCTCCACGGGGTGTAGCTGAACATTCAGGTTGTTCTCCTAGGGTATCGTTCTGGTTCATTCGCTGAAACTCACCAAGATAGTTTTGCTTTTGGAAACCGGTATAGGTGCTAAATTACATCTTGTCTGATGATCCGCTACTGCTTGGTATCCATCGATTAAGTCACATGACGTCATCGGAAGTGCACAAATGGCAACTTCATCAAACAGCCCACCCTCGAATGTAATGCTCATACTGTGATTCAGGTTTCGTATCATAAAATTTGGTTAGCACTGTTAGCACTTGCAACTGGTTTGTGATTTATTGGATGAAGGAATTTGGCAAGTTGTTAGGAGTCAATCTACGCCTGCTCTCGATCGAGAACGTCATGGTGATTCTCAGGTACACAGATTCGGCTCGTCTTACTCCAGTTAGCGCTTCCCAGAGTTATTACTATGTGCTTTCCACTGTTTACTCCAACCGGAAAGCTCTTTTCTATGTGTACCTTACTCAAATACCCAAATGAGTCGACAAACTTTACAACCAGCCTCTCTTGGACACAGTTTGTACATCTATTCTTAGTAGGTTTCAAATCACGGTTTTTCAGCTGTTCTCAGTTAGCTAGCTGTTATAATTCATCGACTCGAAAATAATCCCAGTTATTGACTTTTAGTTAAAATATTCCCACCATGAGAAGGCAGCTATTTTTATACATCCCACGTCAGATACTATAATAAACACAATCCTAGAGAACGCTTGTCTGAACAAGACAGGGAACCCGTTTACCCCGTGCACTTCATTGACTAACTTTGAATGAGCTTACCATATCATCATATGACCTGAATTCATCCTTGCCATTCAGAGCGTTCACTCCCTATTCCTGAAAAGAGCATTATACTGTCTCCCTTTTAAGCAGTGTGCACCAAATCTGCCTATTGAAGACAACAAACAGGAAAGTTAAACGGTTGCGGCTTAGATTTACTTGCAATTAATTACGGTACTGATTTCTTCCTAATAACTATGATCGAAGTTGGAATTGCAATTTGAATCCAAGCACGGACGCCGTCTACGCCCATACACAGTGGACGCTTTATCAGCTGAGATACCATGGAACAAAAGTAGCACTGATCTTCTCACACTTTGTTTAGTCAAAACAACACAATTTGAGCAATGAACTCCGTCGAATAATTGATTCGATTCATTTTAAGGAAAACGTTTTCAAGACAGGCAGTTTACACGTTAGTTGGTGGATTAAATACGCATTTGTAAGTTGACTGGGTGAACCAAATATGAAAAGATAAGTGATATCGATGTGACTTGGCACCTCATCTGGTAGAGTGTGCGGTGTACAAACGCATAAGCGGGACTCCTGTAAGCGTTCAAATGTGAAGGAGGCTGATAAACTTTTTAGAACGCTAGCATAAAACTATCATCTTCTATTATCGGTCCGAACACGAAGTCATTACCAAAATGTTCGGAGGACTAGGGTCTACCGGAATTAGAACATTCAGGTGGCAACCCCCTCTCCTTTCGCACACACGACACTTGATTAGGAGTTGACTTCCATGTTGAAATTTTTCCCAGTCACACAGAACAGAACAGAACTTTTACTGGTAAAAGAGATAACCATATTGATCACAAATATTGGCTGAAAATGGGCAAGTTTGATCTTTGTGCATATCACAGATACACCTAATGATCTTTCGGAATGCACAAAAAGTATGATAATTCACGTGATATAATCAGTGACCAATAAGCCGTAGCGAAGTGTTGATAAGTGTCCTCGAATGGAACAACTGCTGGAACAGAAAATCACATGGATTGTGGAGTTGTCAGACAATACGGATCATAATGAGCCACAGTAAAAAAAATCAGTGTAAAAACTGTACAACGAAAGAAAAGAAATCAGAAACAAGAACGGACGTGCTGTTCCGTTCTCCTCAAATGGGGACATTTACTAATACACAACATTTCGGGACCGCTGTTGTGTGGTGCACTTCTCGAACTGGGATTTTGCTCCAATCAACCACTGACGGTATTCTTCAATTCGACGATCCGTATTGCTCGCCTGGGACAGGCGTGGTTCTCTGGGTGTTGAACTACTCCGAGTTCTATCGGTGATCTTCTGCCAATCAATGGGATATCGCCGACCCGGAGAAACGACTCGTGATACCTCCCGTGCTGGACTAGGTCGACTTGCTTCGGGTTCGATAATCTTATTCGGCGACGAAACGTGACCATCGTTCTGTGCACACAATTGAATCACTTCGCCCAGATCCGTCTCGAGCTGTTCTAACGAGGCCAAAATTGTTTGAATCTTGGAGGAGTTCTGGTCTGTTACTACCTCATTCAAACGGTTGGATGGCAGATAAAAGTTTTCGGGATGCTGTGTAGCAAGGTGGGATTCAACAGAATGCGCACGCTGCAGCGGTTCCTGTGGATAGTAGGTGGATGAACATGACAAATCACCCTGTGATTTTGTGTCCGTGTGCACACGTAAAAATCCAGACTTGGTGGTCTCCGCGTTCGAGATAGGAAGTGCACCATTCACCAGAGATAGTCGTCGTTTCCGTCGATCGACCACCTCGAATGGACGACGAGATCGAGTCGTACCGTTGTTCATTTTGGCCACGGCACTTTGTATTTCGTCGGTCTGTCGCAAACCCATGAATTCGTCATAGGTCGGAGAACGAATGCAATTCTCTTGTGAATAGGAACGTACCAGATTGGAGAGATCATTCAGAGTTTTGGGAGTTGAACCGGACCGCCGTGGTGGCCTACTCATACGACGACTGGATTTAGTACTGGGACTCCGAGCAGAATCAGCACTGCACTGTTGCGCGTGGTTAGATGGGCTTGTTGACTGGTAATAATTCACTGGATTACCCGACACTCCGTTTGTCCGGTGCGCATCATCCGATTGTGTTTGGCAATGTGATCGATACAAATCCTGACTGAGAGCATTCAGTTGATTTTGAAAATCGAGCAACTTTTGCAACAGTCGTGCTTCACTCTGTCCGACTGGATTGGCATCGAACTTGGACTGAGTTAGGGTTTTCCTGTTGAGAATACTCAATGTGCTGGTGGACTCGGAAGAAGCATCGTCAGAGCACCCTAGACCGGAGGATAGTCTCACCGTTTCTAGTTGTTTTCGCGTAGATCTTCCGAAATCCAGTTGAAAATGAACACTTTGATGGTTGGGACGTTTTTGAACGACCCCAGTCGTCGGAGGACTGAAATGGTTGATCAAAGGAGTAACGAGATTAGCTCGTGCGTGCGGGTCCGAGTCGATCCCGTTCAATCTATCCGGAGTTGCGTTCTGAGACACGTTCGGCATATACGGTGGGATTTCATCGCTAGAATCGTCTGAGACGACCGATTTAGGACGAATACAGATTTGAACATTTGCTTCCTCTTCAAGATCACACGAGCGCGAAGAAGCACCAGTGGACGAGGAATGTGAGCTCGCCACGCGACCGGATGTGTGATTCACTGAACCGTTGAAGCTGGATGGGAGTACTGTGGAATTTGGACCATTCGAGTGTGCGAAATTGTCGACCGACTGGGACGGAACGAAACTGGACTCAGCTGTGGGACGATATGGCATATTTAAATGCGATCGAATCATATTGGGTTTCCCAGTGGAAGGATGCCCGAATAAGTCTTGTCTAGTTCCTGACTGATGACCAAGCGTCTTTGAATCGTACATGATGGTATTGATCAGATTCCCGTTTTGGTTGCCCATGGACGAGAAACTAACGGCGGGTTGTGAATAAGTGGACCACGGTGGGTATTCAGTGGAAAACTGTCTGGAAGACAGAGCAGGAGAAAGATCACGCAATTTCTGACGTTTGGCTCGTTCAGTTGCAACCACTTGACGATAGTGTACATCACACGGATGATCCCAGATCGAAAGTCCTGTGGTGAAATTGAAATAATAAATATCTCCATTCACATCCTGGCAAGGTTTCCAGTCTGCTGGTAACGGGGCATTTAATCCTTCGTAAGCAAGATACAACAAATCCGGTTCTCGAATCGGATCGATTCCAATCACCTGAGCATATTGGATGAGATCCTCTTGGCTCGGTTGATAGGTTGGATCAAACTGTTCGTCTAAAACAAGCTGACCATTTTCGAATACCGTCATTATCGGACCTGTGGAGGACAGACAAAAAAATGGGCTAAGCGGATTGCATGCGTCTGAGATAAAAGCAAAAATCAATAGCAGGATGTTTGTGTAAACAGTTGTGGTTTTAAGGTGTGAAACAGCGGAAATTTTTCCGTTTGATCGTTCAAATTCAAGTACACAATCCGGATATTCATACGAGTACCTCGACACATACTCACTCTAGCAATGCCGCTGTGTAAGCCAGTCAGATGCAAAAAGAGTATCGGAAGTATTGAAAAACTGATTTTTTCTTACAAAGGTAGATTTTACAAAATCTCGGTGAGAAAAAACGAAGTTTTGAGGTCTTATTCCGGACCTCATCTAAAGGACGTATGATCCGATGAACTGAACATCGGTCCCCAATGAATAGCAGTCTTCACACACCGCCCCACTGCCTGCTTATGCTAGCCAAAGGCTTGGGTAGTGAGTTCCCCGGGAAAATTCACTCGCCTTGGGGCTGACAACCTAGGATAATCGCACCCATAAGCAAATCGTGGAACCTATTTTTTTTTACAATGATTATTTTATTGCGATCTGCTTGGCACAGAGTCTGGACTCCGAGGTGTTGTATAAATACATACATATATAAAGTAGCACTAGGCATGCGATGAATTACCATCGACGGATACCGAACGCATCACGTTTGCGTAACCAGGCAAGCGCACACTTCGTTTTACACAACCATTAGCAATGCATCAGGAATGCTGCATGTTGAGCCTTTGCTAGACATTTGACTACATTGGCTGACAGCACGGACAGAACAGACGCGAGTGAAACAATGAGTAATACGGCTATGAACAGTAGCGCTTGTGCATGTCTGCAGCCCTGGTCTTCATGAATTTCCTATTGTCACATTGATATTGATTTGGACAATCCAATTTTCCTCATCGCTCCTTCATCCAAACGGGCAGTCATTCATAAGACAGCAACCGAAAACATCACCCGATATTGTGTGGTTAAAGATCGTAAGAACTGAACTGGACTGAAGGAGGGAAACTGAAGCGAGTAAAAGGAAAGCAAACTGCTGTAAAAGAGAAATGAAGTCTACTTCATTGTATTCGGTTGTAGGACGCCGACACAAGCAGCAGTAACCCATAACACACAGGGATAATGGAATGGGTCGACCAAATGAACCGAAACTAATTTACAAGAAAACGAATTTCTAAAGTTCAGAGTTAGCAAGATGACCTTATCAGTTTTGATGGAACAAATGCCCCCGATATCATTTATTCACCCGGGTGAAATTAGCTTAACCAATGGGATAGCCTAATTTTCTCAACGAGAGTTTAGATAGTTTGACAAATACAGCCGGTTTTCAATCCAGATCGAACGGTCAATCTAGGGCAAATTTTGCTCCACACACACACACACACACACACACACACATTTGCCCAATCGACTTTGATTGAAAAGCGGTTGAATAGCACTCGTAAATCTACGTCACACGCGCTCCCTGTTGCACTGACCATCGTGGATTCTTTGCTTTCCACAGACACATGTAGGCGAGTGCACAACAGGGTGGCATTGCTAATCCGGTAGGAAGTAGTCAAATATAGACTATGGGTACAACTTGGTGAGCTTACGTGTGATAGACACATTCCGTATTTGATAAAAATCTGCCGATCAAATAAATATCTCGCTCTGATTTGCATGGTGCTTTTTTTCTTCTTCAAGTTCAGTTTAAACAAAAATCCTGTAGAGTACACATTAGAAATTCATGTGAAACATGTGTCTCGTCGTTCGGATCGTTTCTATCCGAACCAGAGCACAAAACAGAACATGCCAAGTCCCTATTCAGGTTTCTCACTTCTGCCAAATCACATAAACAGACAAACTGCGGAAAGTGTGCAAAGCACAAAGAAAAACAACCAATAAGGTGCCATCCAGACAAAAAAACCATACCGATTAACTCTGTCTGTCACTAAACAACAGAAATTATCTTGGTACTTCAGGCCATTAGACCAGCTCATTCAACGCTAGGTGGATTAGCAGCTCGTGAAATTTCACATATACAATACGAGGTTTTGATTGACCCGTTTCGATAAACTAAACAATGAGTAATGCATAGCATCGAAACAGCTGATCGCTCGCTCTCATCAGCTGTTGACCAAAGACGTCGCTGTTTCTTTATTGGTGTCAGAGATCAGTCACCCTTAATGTTCTGGTCAACCCAGCTGAATGATCTGTTTGCCGTCATAAGGGGAATGAGATTGGTTCTCTCGAGGCGGTAATAACCAACCTTGAGAATTATTCTATCAATCGGTCAATGTACAACATAATATTAGATTTTTATCAAAAATATACACGCGAATAAAAGGAATGAATTACATATCCGAGGTTAAGTGAATGCAAAGGTGGTCACTAGAATTCAGAAGGGATTCAAGAAATTGTCAAATCGGGGTGCAAGTCTATGGATTTAGACGTATCTTTTCCACTTTCAGACTGCTGTATCTACAACTAACGCGGATTCTTAAGAACAGATAAATTAACCCCTTTCTTGGGACATTGTGTTTCACCTAACCACTTCACGTAAAGGGAGAGATGTAGTGGTTCTAATATTGGAAAGGAACGGAAGGTTTGAAAAAATGTGGGTCACATAAGAGGGGGAAAACGAAGAATATCAAGTGAATTCAAGGACAACTTGGTATTCCTGAGTGAACATGTACGAAAGAGGGCATACCTTGTCGGTTAGTAATGGGGTGCGGTCATTATCTTACGTTTTATTTGTATATGACTATCTCGTGAGTTCGCAAGTCGGATCTCTCTGATTGCAGAGTTATACCTGTTGTGATTTGACTGGTAAACTGAAGAAAGAGCTAGATCAAAACATTCGATTCGACTGAGCTAACCCGCATTCTCAGCTGGTCACATTTGCAATTCAGACAAATTGCAATCTTCTTCTGGTAAATTCTGTTTCTGGTCCGTAAAATACACGACCGAACTAGTAAGGAAAGTTACTATCTACAGGTAGTGAATGTAGCTAGGCGAGTAGTGACTGCAAACCGATCAATTATTGACACGTATGATCACAAGTGATGATACAAAAATTTGGGCATGTTTCCAATTTCATGCAATCAGCTCGTTTTATTATTTTCACGAGAGCAAGAAGAAGCATCATGATCACAGGATGTGTTGAATTCAACTATGTCGTGGTAATCTCATCAGCTATGTACATACATTCGGATCACGTTTGGTTAAAAAAGTGACAGGTTTGGGGACAGGCGAACACACACGGGGAAGAGAAGTTAATCAATACGAAGGCCAAAGGTCACTAATATGCACGAATCCGAATCTTCCTCCCATCTCCTGGATGTTCAGTTGAGGAAAAAAGAGAACGGATTTCTCATCAGATCCGTATTTCACAAGCCGACATGGACGGGACAGAATCTTAATTTTAGAAGTTTCTGTCTAATACAATACAATAGATCGTTAGTGCACAGTTTATTCTCTAGATAATCTGCTCCAGTGAAACGTTGGAGTTCGACGTTCGCTGCATATTCACGGCACTGCATTAAAATGGATACCCTAAAAAGTTTATTTCGAAGTATGGAGCGCCGTTGACTAAACTAGAACCAGGTGACACTGCCTCAAAAAAAAGCTGTTTTTGTCAACATACCGTTTTAAGGTGATCAAATGATAAGCGAATACAGCGTAGGTTGAAACAAGTGATTGAAAGAACGTATAATACTGCCTTCCTTATAATACTGCACGACACGAAGCGAATGCTCACTGAATCCAATCTAGGCAAACCCAACTCTTTAGTTATCTCCTCCTGTGTTTACCTATTTCAATGTACTTGCGGTAGCAAGTACGTCAGAAGAACTGAGAGACGATTGTCTACCAGGGTAGCAGAGCATGTACCGAAACAATTGGCGGATCGAAGCTTCCGTCCAGTTCAATCGCCCGAAATATACTGGATTGCGAAGAATGTGACAAACCTAGAGACGCCTTTCGCGTCTTAATCCGCCAGAAAGGTAGCCGTCTACTACGATTCGCTGAAGCGGTTGCCATTGGACGTTACAAACCCGATTTATGTAAACAGACAGAATTTGTGGCTAGCCTCGCGCTGCCTTGGTAGTTGTCACTGTCCCCCTCCCTCCACCCTGCAGTGATTCCGCTCCCCGCCCCTATGCCTAATCCGGTTCATATTAGTGACCTTTGGCCTTCGTATTGATTAACTTCTCTTCCCCGTATGTGTTCGCCTGTCCCCAAACCTGTCACTTTTTTAACCAAACGTGATCCGAATGTATGTACATAGCTGATGAGATTATCACGAAACAGTTGAACTGAACGCATCCTGTGACCGTGATGCTTCTTCTTGCTCTCATGAAAATGTTTCCAATTCTACATCACTATTCCTATTTGTATTGAAGCTTTAGCAAGCTATATGTAAGCATTCAGCTAAAAAGAGACCACCAATCACAATACTGGCTAAACTGGATAAAAGCGTGGCAAAAAGTCAATTAACCACTATATGCATTAGAAAGCTCAGAAGGAACACTCCCTGTCAGTCAGTGTCCGGACAGATAGTTTACCAAGGCGATTCTGTAGGCAGATATGCGAGATGGAATAAATCTGTCCTTGGAACGGGTGAAGGGATGGGATATACATGCACACAAGTCCACGTGTACAGAATGAATATCATCAGATAAAAATTTGTCAATCCCCTTCAAACGTACATCACAGATATTGTTTATCAGAACACCAACGGCACTCCTAGTGAAAAGACATTAGTCTATATGAGGCTATAGTGAATAATCTCTTATTGAGTCGATTGCTTGGAAGCGTGATATCAGCCTCCATGGTACAGCTTTGCTTCATGGACCACAATCCGGAACTGAAATAAAGACGCCTCGTAGGATCACTACCCAGTGTGGATTACCCGAAGAAACCAGCCAGTCACGAACAGGTGAGACAACCAAACCATTGTAAAATGAAACTGTACGAGAAGGGAGTACCCATGAAGTCATATGTGATCTTTTAAACACAGGCAATTTACTGTCAAATAGAAGTGATTATGCAGACACACCGCTACCCATAAACATCAAATCAAGCTGAACAAGACCGAAGTGCACTGGAAATTCCAACCCGTCAGCAAGTTGCATATGAAGTTTATGGTCAAACAGCTTAAGTCGGTCCGAGCTCTCTGTTGATGAAGACTAAAATCCCGTTACCGACGATCAACTTTGCTGGTAGGCGGCTGAGATAGTGCCCGACTCGAGTTCACGCCGACCTAGTTTGGGGCCTTCGTGTGGGCAGTCACTGAAATTCCAAATGTTTGAGTTGCCGGTCGGAATCAGTGAGCACTGAATCCTCGTAAATATGCGATTCAATCTTTCTACGACTCACCACGCCGAATTATGACGAAAAGCGAAAATGAAGTAAAAGTATCAATATTCTGGTCATAGAATTATCTCATTATTATTTCTGAACCACATGGGATAGGCCACCATTATGAAAATCAACAATGAGTCAGCAGAAAAATAAATCAGTGGAGGAACTCATCATTCATTATCATCGTACAGCAAAATACAGTGAGGTGAACTTCAGTGATTGATGCCAAACTCGCCATGCACACAAGGCAATGGTAAAATTTAGGGTGGACGCGGATTGGACCTATTTTGAGAGAGAGGGAAGAAGGTGAACCTCTATGGTCAACACACAGGGTACTCAATCGAACTCTGCATACCGTTTTAAGCATTCTGACCTGATAAGAAATGACAACAAGTACGCCACTGCTATCGGTTTGCTGCCATATCCTTCAATGTCTCCAACCAACCAGTTATGGAGTCTTTCGAATCCCAACCTGGAAGGCACGAAAAACCTATTCTACCTAATGGCTCTTTGCATTCATTCAGGCCTCGTCACCGCGTCATCTGTTGACCTCTAAGTGGTTTCCTCCAGCCTCGGAGAGCAGAGCTGTATGCTACCGAGCGCGTCCCCAGGTCGCGGATAGGGGAACGGCCGTCATCTCACGGCTAACCGTGAATAAGGTGGGCCTCGCCCCTCCAACTAAGCGGTCGCGGACGATCAGCGGTAGCGCTCGAGGATGTGGTGGGTTTACCCCTGGCAAGGGTTCTCCGTACAAAACGCCACATATATCTGCGGACAGCGCTGTGACGTGGTGAGTGTGACCCACCACTAAATAGGGTTATTGCTCCTTGTCAAGATCCATTGCTCGACAAGGCTTTCCAGAAGAGGCGAATGAACCAACTGCTGGCCACCGGCTCATCTGGAATATCGCTGCTGCCTTGCAGTCCGCGCTTGGTTGCGCAAAGGCTAGAGTGCACCCTCGAACAATGCCTACTCTGGACCGAGCGACTGAGTAGTACAACAGTCCACAACGCCAACAATGATGATGATGAACTCTTCGAATTCTTCGCCCATCCAGTTTACTGTTTATTCAACTAAAGCCAAACACTACACCGTACACACACTCGCGTCCTCCCAGCCCTCCACCATCACACATCCACCCCTGTCTCCCACCCCTTTTCTCGGGATCCTCAGACGACCGTGCAAACACTAGTGCCTCAGATGGAAATTCTGCCACTGTTCCCTCATGTCCTACCTCGACCACTGTCCAAGTCTCACCGATTCCTCCACCAGCTGAAGCCCTTCTTCGCCCTCGATGTCCTTTCAAACTAACCACATTTAATGTGCGCACTCTGGTGCGTATAGGACAGCAGGCCGGTTTAGCTCGTACGCTCGAGACCCTAGCCATCGATGTGTGTTGTATCCAAGAGACTCGCATTCAAGACTCCAGCTGCATTATCCGATTGAAGTCCCCATCAAACCCATCAGTGAAGTTTCACTTACGCCTCTTTGGGGACCCTGAGGCTGCGGCTTCCGGTTTTGCCGGCGTNAGTCGACAGTAGGTTGTGCGCAGTGAGACTTAGAGGTTCTTGCAAAGTAAACAGCCGTCGCCCCGATAGACGAAACCTGTTTGTCGTGTCGGCGTACGCCCCAACGGATTGTAGCCCAGATACAGTCAAAGATGAATTTTATCATAGCCTACGCCACCTCTTACGTAAAGTGAGTCGGGCTGATGTCGTGATTTTAGCAGGAGACATGAATGCTAGAGTAG
>UZAN01058775.1:0-10694 GCA_900618425.1 Echinostoma caproni
GGTGCCGGTCCGGTAAACACAACCTTCAAAATAGCTGAAAGTGGACGGCCAGCTGTCTGCTCCGAGAATGAAGAACAGCTATGAAATATCGGAATTATTCATTCACTGAATGTGACGTCTGCGTACACTAGAGAATCTCAAGTACATGTTCAACTCGCAAGCTATGGACGATCAGGGAAGCAACATGGCTCTCATCAGTTGATAAATCAATGACCTGCAGGTCACCCGACGTTCTCGTATTCGGTACAAGGGGAGTAACTAGTAATTAGCTAATATATTTGAGAATTAACTAGACAAAAATAATGGAGGGCAATGATGACCGAAAACGCAAAACTCTAGTTCAAAAAACTTTTAGTATCAACTTCAGTTATCATAGCAGTAACAGGATGCTGTGTACTCGAAAACAAATACGAGTAACAAGCACAAGGGTACGTTCAGAAAGAAACGACGAGATGACGGATACTAATTCTGGTGATGAATAAAATTAGTTATCAAACCCGAGAAAGTACATCTACGGCAATGGAAACTCACAGAGATCGCGGAGGAGAGTTATAAAAGGTCTCAAAAACAGATGGTATAAAAAGTTAAGTGGCAGTAAAACTTTTCGCCGACAAATTTCAGTGAGAGGGTCTAGAAGCCAGATCTGAGGGACCGGGACGTATCTGAGGCATGGGCGACTAAGATCGCCTGATCATCACTATTACCATAATAGTATAAAGGATAACACAAACTGCCCGTTAGATGTTCTTAAATAGTCTGTCTGTCTGCCTGCCAACAAAAGGATACCCGTACATTATACTGAAAACAACTAGCACGAAAACTAAATATTTCAGTTCATTTTACACAACCATTAATCATGCACTTTTGTGCGCCGGTTTCGGTTACCGTCTTTTAGCAGCCAATTTGATTGAACCGCAGGAGAAAGACAGGAAAGTTGAAAGTCGAGTCAAACAGAAAATGGAGCCTAATGGGACCTATAGGAAAGAGTCTCTTAGTTAGGGTTTTTATACTCTCATGTCAGGTTGTAGTTTGACGACCTTTGGCTTTATTCCATCCACTAACTGCCTCGGCAAAAATCAATCGCCATGATAACCTATTTGGCGACATGTGTAACACATGCCCCAACCAACATAATCTACGGAGATCGACTATTTGTTCCAGTGGACGACCTCAGTTACCTAAGACTCAGCATTTAACCCCAACATTGATTGTTCGGCTAACCCACCAGATTCGTGCCATGCTGCGCAGACAGCGATACTCGAACAACAGCGGTCTATCTTACCTACCTGCATACTATCACTGCGGTAATTCCGTTCGTGTGGGCACAGAGACGTTTAAATTTGGAAGTCCAGATTGAGTCCCAAATGCGCGGAGACCCAATCTCAAATAAGGAGCAGAGGGGAAACTGTCTGTATGAGTACGCGACCCTATAAATGAGGTGAAACGGGGATTTCCCAGTGTCCGTTGGTGAACAAACCCATATAGGTATGAAGTCAACCATTACCAAATAATCTCATGGCTCCGGGGTCTCAGTGGGGTCTGTGATGGGTGTTCTTTCCCTTGCATCTGAAGAAATGGCCTATGCAATCAAGGGTCACGAACAGCCTCAGTGGGGGGAAGCTCTGCGATCGAGTGGCGGTTTTTCTCTCCCAAGTGAGAGGATGAAAAGCAAACATTTGGAGCTGCAACCGGATCGGTGAGTCTGATTTGGCTTGGGAAAGCTGGGAGTACTCCGGCTTAGAACGAAAAACGAACCAATTTGCTTGTTATCAAAATGATTGCACCTTGATTTGTCCAGCACCGTATGGACTCAGGCATATGCGAAATATAATAATGCACTAAACCCACGGATTGGCATAATCATTTATGGATTGCAGTTTCTCGTCTATTGAAAAGAAATAAAATTGTTCAGTAGTGATCGTATGATTAGTAGACTTGGATGGCACGTTCGTAAAATGCAACGCGATTATGCTGCTGCTACAGTCGATATTATTCGCAATTCCATCACCAGGCAAGTGACCGTTTCAGTTTTTACAACCATAAACCATGCACTTTCGTGCGCCGGTTTTGGTTGCCCATTTGGATAAAAGAGCGAAATGAAGATTGGAAGGTCGAAGCAAATTCAAGCGGAAGATGGGGAATACATATAGAGTGGTGTTAGGAAAATAACGAGTGGATGCACGAGCATCACTGTTTGCGACACCCAGCCATATCACTCAGTGTAGCTAACCATCGGTTACGATCATCCCGAGGTCCCCAGCCAGGGAGCTAAACGGGGCCTATGTGACCTAGTCTCCTGGTTAGGGTTTTCATACCCTCATGCCAGGTCTTAGTTTGACCACCCTTTATCTTATTCCAATCGCTACCAGCCTTGGCAAACATCGTTCGCCGTGGCGACATACGTAACACATGTCCCAACCAGCATAATCAATGAAGGTCGATCACTTGCTCTAGTGGACGACCGCAAATGCCTAAAACTCTAGGCCTAACCTCAGCATTGCTAGTCCGATGTCCCCACCAGACTCATGCAATGCGACGTAGACAGCGGTGTTCAAACACCGACAATCTATTTTAGTGGCCAAGTCTCTGCACCGTAGAGCAGGACTGACCGAACTGCTGCAGCATACACTCGACCCTTCACAGACAGCCGGATGTCGCGACGGCGCCACAGATGTTTCAAGTTGGCAAATGCCAACCGAGCCTTCTGTATGCGCGCCGACACTTCATCCGTGATGCGTCCGCCGGGTGAGATATAGCTGCTTAGATAGCAAAATTTGTCTACTTCCTCTACTACTTCCCCAGTTAGGGTGAGACTGGGCGCTGGATCAACCCAATCTTGTAGTAGCATTTTACACTTTGAAGGTGCAAAACGCATACCGAACATGGCAACACCAGCAAGTGACAGTACACAGATGACTGAAATTTTAGACTCATGCATGCGGAAGAAAACAATATCTGATAACCTGCACAGAAAATTGAACAGCAGATAAAAAGTACGAAGTGTGGAAACAGACATCAGCAAATGATTGGTGCACCTATACGACCATAAATATAGAAACGCACTTGCATGCGGTGCACCGCAGTTTTGGGGCTCGATAACCACCTTGGTCAAAATCAGGAGTGTTTAATCGGAGCGGATTGCCGAACAAAAGCATTCGACGCAGCCCGCGTTCCAGTGAACGGGCCAACAAATGCAACTGAGAAGCGGATTTTGCACGAATCACAGATGCACGCCAACGTTCCCAGCCAGTGGTTATGTAACACGAAGAGGAACCGGATGTGGCCACCGAAAGGTTATCAGATTGAGACTGATCAAGCGTGAGGCGCGCGGAGGCGATATGAGGAACAACGAGCGAATTGGATGAAACACTCGGATCGGAAGCTGGCACTACTCGCGTTGTTCGTGCATCGTTACCTAGAGGGAAATAAATGAGCATTGTGGAAAACATTTTCATGAATTACGCAGCAGAAAATGTCAATGTGTCAAACAGAACCGCGCAACGAAATATTTACTATGTGACGAGGAATCAGGATAGCTCACCTAATGGTCCAAACAAAGCTTTGGGTCCAATCGCCTCACCGAAAAGCAGCAAAGTGTGAGCCAATTGTTGTAGTCGCGATAAGGACCCCGGTGGAGCAGGAAAATGATTCGCTTCCTCCGGGCAATTCGACTTGCACTCCAACGAACTCGATGGAAGAGGAGCACACGGACTGTCGGTGTGTGCAAATGAACTGACGTAATGAATAATCAAATGCAGAAGGTCAGGTGTGGTTGATATTAGGAAATAAATTCATGACCACATGAGCCTAATAAAATCTGAGCACTGAGACCTAAGTTGATTCTACATAACGCTGTGAAAAACGCACACAATGAGATCAAGTAGTAGTTACGGTTGATTATGATTCATTATCTTCACTCTCTAGGGCACTCCCTCTGATGGTCACAACTTACTACGGTAAGTCAGTGAGTGTGACAAGGCCGTATAAATATGCTACCGATAAAGAGATGAGCAACAGATCAACTCTGATGGGTACGGAGTACGGAACAAAAAATAACATGAATCTCTACGGTCAAAACAGAGTAAACAATGTGACTGATCATTTACACCGTATCAAGAGTTCTGACCTGATAAGAAATGGTTAGAACACTACTGTTATCGGTTCGCTGCCATACTCTCAAGTTCTTCCAATCAGTACAGCGCAGTGCGCCCTGGAACGACAGGCACCTATTTTAGCTAATCATTTCGTCCACTTACTCGTGTATCACGTCCATGTTACCTGTCGATCTCCACACATTGGGAGCGCATCAGACGAAAACTAAGCATAACCATTAGGCATCCCAACCGGACAAAGTCTGTTCACTCGATTTCCGGATGGCAACATATTTTCCAATACGGTCTGTCTATCTGCCTGAAATCAGATGTACTGTGTACGCTTTTTCGCTGTTGTTGCGCTGGCATCATGCTATTTTTATCAGCTAACTTAGTGTAATGAACGGGGAGAACGTCACAGACCCGAACACCTGCTATCCTGTGATGGAAACCGGCAACCCTAAGCACCGGGACTAGAAGTGGCAAACTACACAAGGCCTCACTAGGATCGGATTGTATCATTGTATTATTCTGATTGGGGGCATGAGATGTTGGACTGTATTGTTTAGGAAGACTACTGAATTATTACTGAAAATATTATGCTCTAGCGAAAACCGGAAGTGAAAAAGTGCCAGGAAATTAACAATACTGTCATTTTGCAATGCTCGACATAATATAACGGTGACGCAATACCCGATAACGCTGGCACCATTGCACCAAACACATACCAGCTTTCAGTTACGAGAACAGAAGAGCTATCCTCTGTCTTTATATTCAATGTTTCACTGTCGGTGGCGGTGGTCGNAATTGACGCAAACCCAGCCTGGTTGCCATGCGTCGCAATGAAATTTCCAACCAATTCAATAAAGTATCGTCAGTCCGGCGGCTGCCGTCTGAAGTTACTTGCTTGGACCAAAATCCTTTGAATGGTTCCGATACCAGTTGATCGCATTTCGTCTCAGTTTGAACCTAAAAAGACGGAAAGTTGTGCTGTGCGATGACTTGCGGAATTAGTGTAAATCCCCAAAAACATAATGTATAAACGGTTTTCGTAAAAACACGAGATTATACCAAAACTGAGTGCAAACATCTTAAGCTAACACTGCCAAGAAACAATTTTAAAAGTTCATGCTACCTTGGTTACAAACATTAGCGGCCTGGAAGTTTAGCTATTCTCCAGAGCCGACGAAAACGTTAGACCTTGAAAGAAGGCCATAGTTTATTGGAGATGATGAATACCATAAAGAGAAGTCCATGTCATCTTCTCTCAAATAAGTTTCAGTTTCAGTTTAAACAACCACTACCCACGCACTATCGTGCGGTAGTTTTGGCTGCCTTCTTTAACCACCCAATTGGATGAATGAGTAGAGTGGAGATTGGAATGTTTTAAGCGGTGACAATGTAAGGGATTTTGTCGGATGTCTGGCAACAATAGCGCCCGAATCCGGCCCAACAAGAATGAAATTGAAAAAAATCAAGCAAACACAGTAAAACATAAAAATACTCAGAGCAGTTCGATGAGAAAAATATCACAGAAAGACTACCTCCACAAGAAACAATGACGGCAAGACAATTTATTCCTATGATCGCCTTTCAAAGACGAAATTAAAACGACCACTAGAGGTGATTGCCAGCTGCTACTCCCGGGGCAACTTTCACAGAAAAGCCAATAATATACACGAATCTTAAACACACACTATACATCCCCATCTCATTCATGGTTACTCATACATTGAATTCACTGAGTTGCGTAGGTTAGACGAGATATTTTTCGCAAAGAATCAATGAAAAGAAACATTCAGTCTGGTTTGGTACGAGTTACATGAAAAAGCTAGGAGCGTAGAAGTAGCTAAACACAAAGAAACAGGGTATCAGGTCGGCAATGACAATTTGGAAGTTATATACCGAGTACCACGTTAGATCGGAAGTCGTACAACGTCAACTAGCATTAGTGGAAGCCTTGGAGAGCAAGAATTCAAGGTTAGTAGAACTTCGTGATGAAGCTGTGGGAAATGCATACTACATCTTCCTATTACATTCTTAAAACCCATTTGCAATATATCTCAGAGGGTGGCAAGAAGTAGTGAGTGGAAGAGAATATGTAATGCTTCCTATTTTTACTGGGCTGGCACGATCAGCAGCGATTTGCCGACAAGATCCAAACTGTTTCATCAAAGTACATGTCAGAGAAGGCATCCACAGACGAAAGGATAAAAAACACTGACCTGAGAGGCGCCGGCCAAGTCTGGGGGGCATTGAGAAACAACACGAATAAGCAGCGCACGAAGATCGCTAACAACACGTCTCAATCGTGATTCCCTCACACCACGGGGATTGAGTGCGGCCTCTAAACAATCAATAGTCCAAGTGGCGCGTTCCTCTACCGTAGTTTCTATTTCTGAAGATACTTCTTTGTTGTCTGTGTTCTCGTTCATGGTACAGGACAAATTATTGTTAGTGGACTTGAGCGTGGTAGCTGATGGAATGGGGCCGGCGAATGGGGTTAAAATAGACCAAGTAGGAACACCGGGAGAACTTTGATATTCCTTGCGTAAACGATGTGTCTGGGTTACAGCTGCACTCTTTGTCTGAGTTTGCAGGTCCCGTTCAGTGATACGTTCCTATTTGGAGAAGATGACAAGAAAAATAAACATAAGATCGGAATGATCCAGCTAGGGAAGGGACTTTTCCAAATGGGTAATCTAAGAAAAACACATACGCTGAACGCCTAGCCGATTCTGTGACACATGGATGTGAGGTGTGCCCTTAAATGATTGAAGCTGAAAAAACGCGTGTACACACCTGTTGGCTGTTTGAAGACGAAAACTTCGGAGCAATTATCCATGGAAGGCTGTCAAGCATCAGCAACAACAGTCCGCTCAACCGCATTTCAAACTTAATCTATATCAGTCCATCAATGTACCGGTACATGCGTACATATTTCTTGTAATAACTGTCCGTCTATATTATGTATTTCCATCTAACAATAATTTCCCATTGCAGCATTCACACTCCTGCATTTCAGAACGATGAACGCTTGATCCAAACTCATCCCAAAACAATAACTATGACTAAAAGCCAGATTCTTTCAGCCGTTACTGTGGAACAAAGAATATCGACACAAACTGGATCGCGTCCATGAACACCACACAATATGCGTGAGATGTGAAACAACTAATTCGATTACAAATGCAAAGGACGTGCATTTTATAGATAACATCATGCGGTTAATGTGACCCAGCTGGTCCACCGTTTTTACGGAAATGGAACAATCCGGGCCAAGCAAGCTACACTAAATATAAGCAACTGCAAATCCTAACCACAGTGTAGGTAAACAGCAAACGTTCCCATGCCCAACCAAGCATGCGTTTAAAAGCCGCTCGTGTAAGCATTCAGATTCTTGTGATCCAACCGCTAACGTAAGTTCGGTCGTAAAATGCAAGAACGGTTTAATAACTGGTCCTTGGTTTAGATGTATCCATAATGGGGAAAATTAAGATTTTAATGTATGAACACTGAAAGCAATCTTCCCTCCGTGCTAAACTTCCGTATGTAAGCAATCAACGGTTATCATATAAAATTAGTAAGACCAATCAGACACGTACCGGATAAACAAGCATCCTTAACTGCTCCATAGTCAGTACGCGGTGAGTGGGTTCTGTGGGAAGGCGAACGCTTATATGCTGAGTGATAGCTTCTCGAGGCATGTTTGGATGTTGTGTGACGAACTCGCGTAGCCGGAGGGCTGCCAATGTTGTGGAGGAAATGGCCAGAGATTCAGCCGCTTGCGGATGAAAAGCAGATATTTGTCGACTAAGTAGAATTGGGCTGACTGCGAGTGGATGTTCAGCGGAGGGCGGGTCGTACTCGACGAGCACGCATGGTATCGACAAAAGTAGCCAATATCGTCTAGACATCAAATGGAAAAGATGAAAGCAGTGAAGACCAGAGGACGTTAATTCACACGTCCAAGCAAATCTGATTGAACTTAACTTGTATCAAGTGTTTCATGTGATCTAACCGTGTGTTCACACGTGGTATACAGGACGTTTCGGTGTCCATATTCCAAAGATAATACTTAATCAAAGAAAATTCAGTCAACAGTTACGTACGGTTTTCTCAAAAGTTGCAAAGACTAACATCTTCCACTACAAAAACATTGTCTGTCCCAAACAACAAATAAAAAAACGATAGTTTAGCTCACCGACAAAATCGGTCTTGACCAAGGGGGATCATGGCGCTGCCGCGAGAAGACTCAAACAGCTCATCCAAAAGCTTCAGTTTATCCTCAGACAGATCACTCGATGCAGCGATTAGATCTTTTGTTGACGCGACGGCGCCCCCGGATGAAATGGCATCGCTGACCGCGGATCTAAACGAGGTAAAATGGGCAAGGAAGGGTGTGTTTATGTGGTGCACGAATTGCAGCAATTGAAATCAGAAACGTGAAACGAATCACAGAGGGTTCACACAGTGAACCATATAATTCAACGAGTTTTATCACTCATGCCACGTGCAGCGTACCCCAAAATGTCCCGGTGAGGTTGAGGATGCGTGCTTCTGGCAAAGCGTAGGGTAACGAACTCCTTTCATAGCCTGTGCCAGGAAAGTTCAACACAATGCCGATATTACGACCGAAATGAGAGCACAAGAAACCTATTTCCTTGGCTGTCCTGGCTCACGAGCCCTCAGAAGCTAGTTCGCTTACAGAGTTAAAAAATCCGGACTATAAAACAATGGTAACCAGGAGGACTAACAGGTTCCAAACTACCGAAAGTAGGTGATTGTCACTGAAGCAGTCTCTATCACACGGTGGTTGTAACTACTGAATTTTCTCAGTCACGTTCCTCAAGTCATTTTACTAATAAAGAATGAGAAACCGATTAGTATAACAGCTCGCTGTGCAAACGATTAAGAGCCCTATGCCTCCACACGCACATATGGAACAGGCTGGCAACAACATCAAATGTGGTTAACTGGCTTAATTTTTGTCTACCTTCCACAGAGCTCGATCACGAAACGACTGCGCAAACCACCGCGGGATTAGTTTGGTTCTAATACTCACAAATGTTGACTTCTGTGATACTTCGCCGCCTGATGAATATCCGCGAAAAGCAAGCCGGATTCCGACCAGATCGCGGTTGCATAGACCAAATTTTCACTTTGCGTCAAGCCCTCAAATTGCGCCACATACATCGTCGGCCAACTATCGCAGTGTTTCTTAAACTAAAAAGAGCCTTCGACTCAGCTGACCGTGAAGACCCTGTAGACTCTTAGGTTACCAGAAGTATGCAGATGCAGTGACCGCAATAGGCATTTCTTTGCGAAGCAGCGAGTAAATCGTTCAAAACTAGGAGCGGTATTTGTCAAGGGCGCTATTCCTGTTTAATTTCGTCGTAGACGAAATACTGGAGAACGTATTTAGTGGTCTTTAAAACGTGCGTACTAAATGGGCAGATGAAGAAAAGCCATGCAGTTTGGAGTACGCTGACGATATCAATTGCCTATTAGAATGTAAGGAGAGTGCGCAAAGCTCTCTTGACAGATTAGCAAGTTTTGTACCTTCTTTCGGTACACGCTTTGCACCTTCAAAGTGCAAAGTGATGCTACAAGACTGGTTGTCGTCTTACCCAGCACTGATGCTTGATGGTCAAGAATTAGCTGTGGTGGAATGTTTCACCTACCTAGGTAGCTGCGTTATAAATGACGGTAGCATAGTCAATTGAGCAACCGCCCGCATTTCTAAGGCTCGAGCAGCTTACGCAGGACTGAAGCACGTTTGGTGCAGACGCAGTATTTCGTACAAACTGAAAGGTCGTGTATACTGCGCCAATGTGCTGTCATTTCTGAGACATGGCTGCGAGACCTTGAGTTTGCGCGTGGAAGATATTCGTCGTCTAGAAGTATTCGACTGTCGATGTTTACGTAGTTTGGCGCGGGTTGGATAGAGCGAGCGTGCAAGCAACTCAAAGGTAAGGCGTCGCGTATCTGGTAATGATTCGAAGGAAAATTCGTTGTCTCACCGAATTCAGATTATTCGGATTCGCTGGTTAGGACATGTATTGCGTATGCCCATTCATCATCTACCGCACCGCGCCTTATTCGCAGCTGCGGCTCCAGGTTGGAAGAAATCGCGTGGAAGTCAACAGATGACGTGAAAACAAGGCATGAAGAAATGCACAGAGCGATCAGATAGAATCGGTGTCTCCTGTCTTCCAGGTGAGGGGTCCAAAAGACTCCACGACTGGCTGATTGGAGACATTCAAGGATATGGCTGCGAACCGGCAGCGGTGGCGTTCTTGTTGTCGTTTCTTATCAGGTCAGAATGCTTGAAACGGTATGTATGTACAGTTCGATTGTGTACTCCGTGTGTTGACCATAGAGGTTCCTTTTCTTTGCCTCTCTCCAATTAGGCCCAATCCCTCTCCATCTTGTGCTTTACCACTTGATTTGTGTACATTATGAGCTTGGCAGTGATCAGCGTAGTTCGCTTCACTGTATCTCGCTGTATGATGATGCCTGATTAGTCGACTTCATCACTTTGTTCTGTATCCCAATCTACCTGTCCCCTATTACTGTTGAAGCGTTGGCACTAAGCTTGTC
>UZAN01058778.1:0-11813 GCA_900618425.1 Echinostoma caproni
TGGGTGTCGTAAACAGTGGCGTTCGTGCATCTCCTCAATTTCTTTGCAACCTTAGACCACAGAACTTCTCCATTTTCTTTTCGACTCCACTTTCAACTTCCCATTCTTCTCCTATTCTTCATCCCAATGGGCAGCCAAAAGACAGCAACCAAAACCGGCGCTCGAATGTGCGAGATAATGATTGTTCAAACTGAAACTTGTTGTCATTTCTTATCGGGTCAGAATACTTGAAACGGTACGTATGCAGAGTTCGATTGCGTACTCTGTGTGTTGACCATAGTGGCTCATCTTCTCCCTCCCTCAAAATCGATCCAACCCCTGTGCACCTTTAATTTTACCACTAACCTTGTATGTATTTTGAGTTTGGCAGCGGTTAGGGAAGTTTGCTGCACTGTATTTCGCTGTAGGATGATGATGACGATGAGTGAGATTCCGAGACTGTTGTAAAGTCAACAGACAGTTCAAACGAACGTTTCTTATTCGTGGTCTCTGCATAGGCCCAGACTAGCCCGGATACAGTCAGAGATGACTTCCATCACAACTTACATGAACTTCTCCAAGTACCTAACATGGATGTCGTGATTCTGACCAGAAGTCTAAACTCGTTCTGACTTCTGTCGTCTACCGAGACTCATCTTAGTGTCTACCAGGGCCGTGTTAACTGTCGTTCAGGTAATAGTAATGGACTTCTTAGCGTATACTCTGAACATAGTCTGTTCGTCGTTAGCACGAACTTCACACACAAAGCGTCACCTCATCATCATCATCGTACAGCGTAATACCGTAAAGAGAACTTCATTGATCGCTGCCAAACTCACAATGCATACAAGGAAAGTGATAATGTGTAAGGAAGGCAGGGATTGAACTTAATTTTAGAGACGGGAAAATAAAGCGAATCTCTATAATTAACCTGCAGTACACAATCCAAATGTGCACACATACTATTTCAAGCATTTTGGTCTGATAAGAAGTGATAGCATGATCGCCATTGCTGTTGTTTCGGAGCCATGACCTTCAGTGTCTCCAACCATGCGGTTTCGAAGTCTTTAGAACTCCAACTCGGAAGACGAGAGACACCCAATCTACCTAATCGCTCTGTGCATTTCTTCATGCCTCGTCTCCACGTTATCTGCTGGCTTCCACGTGGCTTTCTCCAGGCTGTAACAGTCAGTACAAATAAGGTGCGATGCGGTAGGCGACCGCTGGACGCAAATCGTGTTTTAACCAACGGAGCCCACTGAGCTAAATTCGATGCAATTGCGAGGGCACTTTCTATCCATTCCCAAACACCCGACGACTTACTTCTGGGCTACTAACCCACACACTCCATCCCAATTGGGCCAGACTGCGTAAGCATCGATTGTGGAAAATCACTAGGCAACTGATGTCTTCGACTCGCAAATTCAAGGTCTCAACCGTAAAGCAGAACTGATCGGACAGCAGTGCACTATATTCGATTTTTCATTGTCTTGATGCACTTCCTCCCGTTTATGGTGTATATGATACTCCTACACTGAGGAAGAACATTTGACTAGCTTAGTATATCAGTAGTTGGTGTTTATCGACATTGTACTTCGAACGTAGATATCCGTATTAGCTCGTTTTCGCCAATTTTTGTCGTGCATAAACAGGCGGCTGATGGAACTGGATCAAGGTTTGTCAAACTGAAAACCTTGTCGAATCTTACATAACTATCTCGCACTAACGGGTGCAAGGGTTAACTGATGGGTTTTCGTTTTTTATTGCACATATTTGTGTGATGGGCGGCAGACGGAGCAGATTCCATAGTCATGATGAACTGCTGTTCAGTGATGGAAGCCGATAACCTAACCCCCCGGACTTCGAGTGATGAACTACATATGAACCCGCTAGGTGAGGTGGGGTACTGAACCGGACGACAGAAAATCTGCGTACCACGAAAGTTGGGTGGCGGTGCGGGTCTCGAACTTCAGACCGTAGAGTCCAAAGCACGCCAGTAGCAGCGACTAAACCACTGCGCCACCACCACAACCCCTGTAAGTGGGTTCCACTTACTGCTTAGTGCTCGACCGATCCACATACCCCTATGAAAAATCCACACCAATCGGATGATGAGCAGGGAATGACACGTGGCTACCCGTCAGTCTGTAGTTGGTTGTACAGCGTCTAGAAGTACACTCTTTGAAGAGAAACCGAGTAACGCTGGATACTTTTTCCATTCCAGACTCCCACGAAACTTCATTATATTCATGAAATCGTCTTCCTCTATCCAAGCAGACAATCAAGAGAAAGCGAAGTAAATAGTGCTCGAATAAAAAAAACGTAGGCTCTGCGGCTGATTGTTTAGGACTGAATTTCTTGCTACCTGTACTTTTTGATTTATTTAGTATGTTTTATATCTTTGACCGGTTCCAACTTGTAAAATTCAGCGTTACGAGGGTGTGTTGTCCAACATTCTATATCAGTACTATCTTTTCAATCTGGCTGACTGTCTATTATTACGAACCCAGGTGTGATGAGTAGCTGGCGGGGGGGGGGACCCCATAGTCAAGACAACCTACTGTTCAGTGGTAGAAACCGATAACCCAAGTCCCGGGACTTGAAATATGGTGAACCACGTATGACCCCGCTAAGTCAATTCTTGACATCTAAATTAATATGTTGATGGAATTTCGACTTCAAGTGCACTTTGGCTTCACGCTACCGCTGCGATCACATTAATGAACGTAAAAGTTGCTATTTCGATCGATCATCACTGGTCATTGGAATCACCGGAATCAACTTCTCTGCGGAGTGTCTTGTTAGATTTACACTTGCTTTGTCTATGCCTGTCTATCTATCTGTCTTATTTCTGTTCTGCAGATCATGGCATGTATCAATGCCCTAGCATTTTCTGTTGCCCATCGTGACTTCCCAGAAGAGGTAAGTTTTCCGCTCTATCCGTCCACCTTCAAATTCTACACTGATTCGCAGGAGGTTTTGGTTCGTGAGTTATCCAAGGTCAAAGAACACATTTCCAATGGATTGTCATATTTCACTGTGAAAAGGTAAGAGAACAAATAAAATTACCATCGTGTTGCATGCAGTTCAGATTCCAACAAACCGGCACTCAAAGATCAAGTTCAGCGCTTCTTGACCAAATTGTCCACATTTCTAGTAGGTCATTTATATGAGCTCCAGTCATTCTCGATTGTAGAATCTGTCGGAAGAACGTTGTTTTGATTTGCTTGTGCACTACATCGCCGCTCGGGACACTGATGGTCCGTTCGATGAAGATCAAGTTCAGGTTGGTTTTGTTTGTTTCCAATGGGTATCACTCACCTGGTTGTAGAATTTTATTACCGACGGTCATGTGAGCGATCTGTTGAATCGCATTCGTATTTTCTACTGGCAAGAACGACTCAGTCTTCTCGGTCTGTTCCGGGTGATGATGTGCGATTGGCACGAGTCATGGGTCACACTAGCCGACGTCCTGTTCGCGATGACCTCGTTCCGGTCCCGCACCGAGTTCCTTGAGCATATGCTGCACGAGTACACCCAAGCGGCCTGTGCGACCGAATCTTTACTGACCGATGGACGTTATGGATTTATGGTCTGTTGTTTGTTTTTCATTCACACTAAAATCTTACTGGTTCAGAGACTGACCCAACCTACAGTACTAGTCGATTTCGAATCACAAGATGAATTTGATTTGGCCGTTGCGCAACGTTTGAAAGAACAACTGGAAATGTTGCATATCATTTTCACCGGAGTCCACGCTCTGTCCGATGCCGATGCGCCACCCGCATCGTGTTTCTTCTCCAAATTGCTGGACGCATTCTGGGTAGGTTATCTCTCGTTTATTCCATTTAGCTTCCATACCACCTAGTCGAAGTCGTTTGGTTTGCAACCTAGCCACGTGCAACCGTTGGCCAAACATCGTCATTTGGCGGATCAGATTTGGTAAGTCCCAGGAACCACCGTGCTAGGTGTTGTTGTGTATCGGTTGCATCAACTCTGTCGTGCTAATTGCCCATCTATTTCTTTTTTCTATAGTTTAACACAAACGTTAATTCTGATTCGTGCCGCCAACCTGGATAATCTGACGTTATTCAAAAATGTGTGAGTTTTTTCTCCTGGTTAAACACTTATAACCTTATCATATCTCTATTGCTAGTAATGAAGAGTCACTTGTTCTACTGTGCCGCAGAATAAGAGTACGTTTGAGACAGTTCTGTATCTCTAATCTCCACTACTTACTGTAACTTGTTCACATCCTGTAATTCCCGGGAGGAGGACTTCCAAAACTCCACTATCCTGTAGTTTAACACCAATTGTTTTAAAACTATTCAACCCTCAGTGGAGAATTTACCTTGAGAAAGTCTAGCCCCGCTCCGATGGTAACCGAAACGTCGACTTATTGTCGCCTCTGTTGGAACCGGTCTGTTACTGAAAAATACACGACTTCCCACAGATCCTCCAATGCGGTCAATAATGACATAAATACTAATCATTACCACCCTAGTTACCTGTTGTGAGCAGCAGCAGCTTGTGCCCGATTATTTCCATCCTCGTATATTGTCGTGAACAGTATGAAGTTCTTCAGTCCTGGAGGACTCATTAGGGAAGGACTTGAAATTCGAGTGAAAAATACGATAGGATGTCGATGGCGCAGTGATTTGGTCACTGTCACCGGCGTGCTTTGGACCATATGGTTCGAGGTACGAGCCCCGCCTCCGCGATCTAAATTTGGTGCTAGACAGCTTTGTTCTCGCCCGATTCTATACCACGTCTGACCCAGCGGGGCCTTATATGGTTCACCACTCTGGGCTTAGGTTACCGGTTTTCCTCACTGAACAACAAAGCATCATGACTATGGGGTTTACCTCGGCTGCTGTTTTCCACACAGTGGTGTGTAATGAAAAACGTCAGTGATTTTTACTTCATTCAATCATTGGATCATGTGGATGAGGATGGTAATGATCGTGTACCTAAAAACAAGCTAACGGTTTACTCATTTCTTTTCTGAATGAAACCACTCGTGTTTGAATTGCGAAAAGCGCATCAGCCTCGATGGGATTCGACCCCACGTGTATGTGTGTGTATGTATGTATGTGTGTACACGTAACGGCGTGCGCTCTACCAGCTGTACTATGATACCTCATCGTGATCTGTTTTGAATAGTGCTACTCGGCATTTTTGTTCAATCCTTTTGTGGATTTACTTGATATATGCCTACAATATGTATTGGACAACTTATTCGGTCAAGATTTCAACCATGTTGAAATTTCAGCTCCACCAAACCGGGCCCCGAGTCGATGTCTGGTCCTCGCGCTGCCAAAAGGTCAACAAAACGTTCCAATCAGGATGCATCAATCAATCACGAAAGTACCGGTGGTCACTTTTTGTACAATGCCCATCTGCTGAATCGTCTGTTGGCCAGTTTGTCTGCACTGGGTGACAGTCCGGTGCACGGACCGTTGTTGTTGTTCGGGGCAATTTGTGCGACCGCGTTTGCCCCGTCCGTCGCACCGGACTCACCACCGCATCGTTTGGATGCCGGGGATCTAACCCCGGGTGACTGGGGTCCGGTTGTGGACGAACGCAAACCGTGGGGAGGCGGAAATCCCGGTCGGGATGGCGGTGTCGAGGTGAGCGAAACTGCCCATTTGGTCGCGGAACAGTATGCACACATGGCAATTCAGACCCTGGGTGTTTTCGGATTTCTCACGGACCAGCTGACTGATTTGGGGAAACCTATCCAGAATGTACGTTCTGTCCTACTCTCCGTCAATTGTTTTATTTTCGTCATTACAATGGTCTTTTATTAAATTTACATCTACGCCTTGTGAATGCACTCGAACATTTGCGTGCCTCTTCTCTAATGGTTGCACAAACTGAATATAATATGTTTATTATCTCATTCGTGTGACATCATGTGGTGACTCATTTTCATTCCTCCTGCCCCCTCACGCTAATTTGCGATTAGCGTCCGGGAGCGGGGTTGAGTCTAAATCTACAAGAGTCTCCTCTGATTCAACCGGGAACCGATTTGAACGTGATCGATTTCTGCGCACACGTGGCCGTATTTGATCTACTCTGTCTACTCGCCCAACATGTGGTACTCTGGACTTTGGACAGTCCGACCTCTGCGGCCGCGAATTCGATCCGGTCGGAACAATCGTCCAACCGAATCGCTTGTATTCGACTTTTTGCGCATACCCTGTATGTGGTCGCACAGCATGTACATTTGATCACACGTGCCCAGGATGCTTCAGACGCGCCCTCGTCAGGTATTGGGCTCCGGATAGCCGGATTGATCGAATCGCTCGCAGAAGGTGAGTGAGTGTTTCCTGGCGTGAAAAACAAACGGTGATAAGACTATAATGAGAAAGTCGTTCCAATTTGACGCAATAGCACAAAGTTAGGTAAATGCGCAATCTCATTTAGTGTCAAGCGCTTGATCATAGGTTTCCGGTCTCTGTATTTGGCGTGGTTCGCTACTCTAGGTTCCGATGTTTCTAGGTATCCTTTAATGTTTGCATACTGCTTTCAGTGTACCGTATCCAACAGCGTAGCATACAACAACTTCTGTTGTGAGATACTACTCACGGTTGCAAGTAGTACGCGAAATAATGCGGATGGTAGTTTTTTTCAACGATCAAAATGAGCTAGACCACTTAGAGCGAATAGCTGTGTTCCAAATAATGACTACGGAGTGTTCCATTCATTACCCCATATGCTGCCGGGAATTGGAATGACATGTTCAAAATTAAATATTTTGCTATATGTATGCGAAATATACCTATTCCTAACTGTTATCTACAATAAACAACTATCCTCGACCAGACACCGCCGTGTGGAATTTATAATACTACGGTACAATAATCTTTATAAAAAGGAAAACGTTCCACGATTTGCATGTGGGCTGAATACTGCCAGGTTGCCGAGGCCAAGGCAGGTGAATTTTCTTGGGGAATCCACAACCGGAGCCTTCGGCTAACTAAAGCCTGACTAGCAAGGTAGCGGGGCGGTGTGTGAAAACCGCAGTCCATTGGGAGCTGGTGTCCAGTTGGATGGTGTGTGTGAGAGCGCTGACCTCTTGCGTGCACCTTGTTTGGGTGTAAAGCACAAACAAAGCTCCCATCGCTTCCACAGTAGCTAGAGTACAAAAACAATTATTTTAATGGATGAATTGGTGGTATATTGGATAAGACAATTCTGAGAGTAGCGCGTTCTATGACATCATTTTGTGCAACTATCTGCTGTGGGATATTTATCTATGGGCCCGGATCAGATCTAGACTCAGTTACTGTTTCATTTCCGTACTTTATAGACCCAACATGATGGGTAGCGCTAATCCACGTTTTAACCTGTCCACGTAGACAACAGCAACAAAAGCAACCAGAACAGGCCATTTGTTTAGTTAGTTCCGTCGAATGTGGCCAAACCAATGTAATCGGCAGGTCGAGAGGCGGACGAGTATTTGGTTCATGGTGGTGCATCGTCTCCCGACTTCTTCATCACACACCGTCATGACACTGTATTTGGCAGATTGGACGCAAGGACAAGTGTTTAAGAACTTATTACACATCGGTGTGTGATAGACAGCAGGCAGGATGAAAAACCATAGTCACGAAGACCTGTTCAATGATGGAAACCGGCAACTTAAGTCCCGAGACTGGGAGTGGCGAAACAGAAAATTACCAGTATCTTTCGGTTGTCCTAGAGATAGCACTTCACCGGACATGGAATAGTGCGTTTCCTCGAAGCAAATAAATCAACTTTTTTTAAATTTTTTTATTACACATCCAGGTGTGATAAACAGCAGACGGGGTAAATCCCATAGCCACGAGGACCTGCTGTTCAGTGGTTGAAATCGGCAACCTAAGCCCCGGGACTTGGAGTGGCGAACCACATAAGGCCCCGATAGGTTAGGCGTGGTGTTGAACCGGACGACAGCAGAGCTGTCTACCACCAAAGTCGGGTGGCGGGGCTCGAACCTCGGACCACAGGGNAAGCACGCCGGTGATAGCGACTAAACCGCTGCGCCACCACCACTGATACTGGGGATACTACTGGGTATCGTATTACCTAGAAATCGGCTCATCCTTCCGAGGGAGAAAGTAATCTAGGTGAAATGGATGTCTACTGTCCAGGTGCTGATAGTGCGACGCTTTCGGATTAGTGACTGCTGACTTATGCTTCTCCAAGACTTGTGCATCGAGATGTGTTCACGTTTATTTTTACTTGTGATACTGAACAAAACGTTGAAATTGAGGGCGATGATTATTATTATAACTATGCTTTTTCGCACATATTCACTGTGATCAAAATAGATGTGACAAAATCAAATTGCAGTCGATTCGTATCTCAGAGTTAATCTGTGTTATTGCCAGCTGTTTCCATAAGTCATTTTGCCACGTTTAGTTCTACTTTTCACCCGATCGTGTTCCGTGTGACTTAACCTCTATTTATTTCGTTTTCTTTTATTTTCTCGGTACTACGTGCTTTCCACGCAGGATTCCCGTGTGATCTGAGTCTAGTCCATCTGTGCACAGCCCTCATGGTCCCTGCCCCGAGTCGCGGTTCACAAACGGATAATGGGGGAGCTGAAGAAAGTGATTCTTTGGTTCACCTGGTCTCCGAGTTGATCACCGCATTGCCTTACCTGACCGAACCGTTCACTCCGGAATTACAACGTGTGGTCCAACAATCCTCTGCCTCACTTTATCCACAATTCGGTCGAGGGGATCAGTTTGCGTCCAACAATGATGTCTATCTCACTCAGACGCGAACGGTGCTCAGTGTCGATTGGCGACAGCGATCCGGATCGATATCCGATCGTAATCGTTATGCCACTCCATCTGCGTTGTATGCGGGAATCCGGTTGATGACCGGCACTGTAGGCAAAGTGGAAACTGGTAAGATAGTTTTACGACCCAGTTCTGCCGATCATCCGTACAATTATTTGACGTTATTACCTCACGTCCTATGCTTGAGAAACGTCGTTACTGTCCAAATAAGATCTCCAAGCGTATGATAATGTGCTTGCGAAAATCCAAAACGTCAATTGTATGGGGAATTTTTAATCGGTACACATGTTAAGATGATGAACAAACATCTTTTGTTGTTGCTTCCTTTCCGGACGGATATTGACCCCTACAACTGTATCGCAAATAAACAACTATTAACGGGGATCCACTCAACCAGAGAGACTTCGGCCCCATTAATGAGTACAGTACCTATCCCGCTCTGACCTACGGAACGGGTTCGATTGTCACCTTATGTGCGAAGGACGGACCTTGAGGACAAGTTCGGTGAACTCAGCGGCTTATGGAAGTAGAATCCGGAATTCGAATCTCCAATGCGCAGCACACATCAATTACTTGTACCCACCAGACACGCTTGTTGACCCACAGAGTCATCAGTCCTCCATTTGGGACCCCCTAGAGACAATGTTTGACGACGCTTCACAATCTGCATTGTATTTTGTGCTAAATTACGAGCTTTATCGAGTGACGAACAATTTGTCTGATGGAATGTTACGGGTTGAGAGGTGTATACGAAGAGCAGGGGGGCTGATGTGTGTGTGTGAAATAAAATGATAATATGATAGCAGTGACCGTCGCCACCGTTTTATCCCCCATGGATGGGGTGTCCATCCTCAGTTCACTTTCAGTGTTTGTAACCATGCGCTTTATTGCTCCAGTTTCGGTTACTCCTACCTCATGACGGACTGCCCATTTAGATAAAGGAGTGAAGGGAAGTTTGCAATGTTTAAATCAGTGTGAGTGAAAACAGAGAATTCATTCGTTCGCACGAGCGCCACTGTTTAGGACCTTCAGCCACATCACTCAGTACCACTAACCTTTGGTTACAATGATCCTGATGTTCCCATCCAGGAAGCCTAACGTGGTCTATGTGAGCAAATCTCTTGATCGGGGTTTCATACCCTCATGCCAGGTCTGTTTGGCCACCACCTTTTACATTTTCCACTCATCAACGGCCTCGGCAAATAGTAAGCACCATGGCAGCCTATTGGGGGCCATACGCAACACATTCTAACCAATGGAATCTGTTGAGATTGACCTGTGGACGACTCTGATTACCCAAAACTCTACCTCTAACTCAGTCTTACTCGTCCAGTTTCCCCACCAGGCTCGTGCAATACGTTGTAGGCATTGGTGTTCGAATACTGACGGTCTATCCTTATCCTGTTTTCATTATGGCCGATTTTCTGCGATGGATAGCTGAACTGTCCGAACTGCTGCAGCATACACTCCACCCTTCACAGACAACCAGATGTCCCGACGACGCAGCTAATGTCTCAAGTTTGAAAATGCCAACTGAGCCTTCTGCATGCGTGCCGACACTTCATCTGTGATGCGCCCGCCGAGTGAGATACAGCTGCGCAGATGGCAAACTTTGTTCACTACCTGTTTTACTTCTCCAGCTATAGAAATAATAAATTGCACTTCCGTCGAATGGTCCCTTTCTCCATTGTCTGCGTAACAATCGGGTTTAACTCTTGCCGTCCTCTATGAACTAATTCTTTTGAAGTGTTGTGTTCACTTACTCATGAGTAGTTGAAGTCAATTTTTAGAATCTGTCATTCAGTGCTACCCTTGCAGCGCTTTCTGTATTCCATGCACATAGATCTCGGTTGGATCAGCTGGAAACAAGAATATCCGGTTTGGAATGTGATCTCGTTTGAGGTTGAAAAAGCGCTCATTCTTCTAGACCGAATTCGCTCGTGTCTAGGCAGTGGTCAATGCGTGATACCACAGACTACCCCTCCCAGAATCAAAGCGGGACGTATTGTGCGCGAATCGAGCTATCGTACGGACGGAACTTACACGCTTCTTTATACGACTCTGTTTGAGCAGTTAACGAGAGTACAACAACTACTGCAATTTATGACAGCCTGTGTAGCGGTGAGTTTCGTGAAAATGACAACGATCCAGTCACTGACTTCTGTCATTAAACCGAGTTTTTTTTAAAATCCGGTCTTTCATTGTCGCTTGCGGCTCGTGATATCTTATGTTTACGGACGTTACACGTGCCTTGAACCCCGAGGTTCAGGTCCTACTACGGCAATACACTATTTTTGTTAAAAGGATCTTGATGTTCTTCAACTGAATGTCATCACCGTTTCCTATTGGGCCTTGTATGGTTCGCTACTCCAAGTCTTAGAGCTGGAGAGTAGAATATCATTGTCACTGTTCAACCCCATGTACTTTTTGTTACATTTCCCTGTGTGCTGAACGGATTTGGATTAGCACTCGGTCTCCAACCTCATCGGATACTATCTCGCTGCATTTACTTTGCTCAGGCCCAGGTGCACATTTCCTCGTGCCTATATCTGCTCGAAGACGTATGGCTACTGATCCAACGTGTACTCAATCTGTCCACCGAATTGACCGAATTGTGGCGCACAAAGACGAACACTGTTCCGACCGCTTCCATTCTGGACTTTCTATATGATCAAATGATCCCAAGCGTGTTACGGCTCCTCGGATACGCTTTCATGGGCATATCAGCTACCGGCACCGCCCAGTTGCTCACCGAGCATGCCAATTTGTGGAATTCAATTCTGTTAACGGAGATGGGCCGATTCTTCCCCCGATTGGTACTGACTCGGACTGGACAGATATCCCAGTAGGTTTCGTGTTGTCTTGATTCTAATTTATTGATGTAATCCAATTATATGAAGATCACGAGCCTCGGTGGGATTCGAACACGCATTGACATCTCCAATGCCCGTATGTTTCTTTACGTTCGATGAGTTATCAGATGTAAATGAATCCGAACGGTAGGTGTAGCTTCGTAGCTCAGCTAGTAGTCCGTACGTG
>UZAN01058787.1:0-10695 GCA_900618425.1 Echinostoma caproni
AAGAAGAAAACAGCTGTTAGGTATTTTCTCTAATCGGTTTCGAAAAACCGCTGGGACGGTGATTGTTTGGAATTACTGGAATTTAACAATACATTAGATACCATAAGTAATTGCATGGACGTATTGGTTCCGTTCACAAACTGCCTTGGCTGACTGGAATGTACAATCATACATGAGAAAGAGCTTTTGCAGGGATTCAGAGTGAGTAATACCAGCAAGTAATCGATCACGTGGCTGGATTTGTAGTTGACCTCCGTGGTACGTATATTTGAAGCTGAAGAATGCACTCAAGTATAAGTCGACTAGAACCACGTTTGAACAAATTAAATTTAACTCGTTCAACGGCTTAGAAATAGGTTGGTTGTGCTTCAGCAACAAACTTCTCAATGATTCGTTTGGGAATGATATTAGAATGCCTGTAATTTATTCAACAGAAAATATGCTTTGCATAGTTATAATCCAACCGAATATTGGAATTTGGAATGAAATCAGAACGCAGCACTGAACAACGAAATCGTTCTGTACTGAGAGGAAAAGGGGAATGTACAAGGATATTGTGTTCAATGGAACAATGGAGGTCATATTCATAGACTGTACCCGGATAGAGCAAGGATTGACGGAATTCTGAGGCTTCCTGCCCTTCGTAATCCTCAAACACTGAACACTTGCTGGAAGTCACACCGTAGGAAAAGTCTCAGTTCATCAGATCAGTTCGAGGTTTCTCATATAAATGGATGGACTCATTTGGCCATTACTGCTATTGGTCCTGTCGGCCAGATATTTAACAAACGTTTGAGAAACCCCAAACAAACAAAGTGCATGTATTCCAGTGGGATTAATTGGCTCATATCCACGTCCAACGATTCTAACGACGAGTATCCCACATGATATGCTTCATCAGGTCAAGGGCAAAAGTTGGAATGGGACCGTATAGAGTGATGGAAAGTAGGATATATTATTTTCTAGCCGTTATGTGCCCCGGAAACTGTAGCTCACTTACAAGAGCTGTAACAACAATGACATCTAATTAGTTTCATCACGGACTGTGCAGCAGCATCACAAATGACACAGTCCAGTTTCAGAGATATTGTAACATCATTTGATGGCAAACTAATACTACCAACTTCTGCTTGTCTCAGGTGCTTGACAACCGGATTCAGATACTGTCTCGAGTTTCTTAGTTTAGCCATCCGATAGTTAACACGAAACATGAACGCAGAGGTTCGTGGCCCAATATGGGGCACAGCTGTAAAAGAGAGAAGCGTAGGATTGCTATCTGAAGCAACAGTGCTTTGTTGAGTTCACTTTTTCAAACCCAATGGCGAAATCTACCGCTTGTGTATATATTTAACGCCATATGTGCGTAATGAAGGTGAAATACACGGAGTGCGTATGAGTGTTCGGCAGTCTTTGGGTGGCCCAGGAAATTTCACTTGCAAACGACGAATATAACATTCCTGGCACTGATCGACAATGTAGCTTCAATGGCATTGAAGAGGCTATGTCAATCTATATTTCTGTAAAAAAATACATGGAATTAAGTACAAGGAGCTAATTACCTGTAATGTCTTGTGAAAATTTATCACTGAAGTGTCCCCCCCCTAAGCAATAATGGACGGGTAACGATCATGAATTAATTAATTTGGTGAATACATTAAACATTAATGTTCAATAATAAACGAAAGAAGTAAATATAATTATTTGAACAAATATATACAGTATAAGGTATGCAATTTGTTACGTAAAGTTGAATGCATGCATTTCATGCAATAAAGTAATAACCTGCGTTAAACTGCTATCTAATTAATGAGTGTAATAAATCGTTTGAGCTGCAAACTTGAGAGTTATTTAGCCATTTGATACAATTTATTACACAAGCCGAATATAAACTCGAAATATTACAATCTATCTATAAGCATATATGTGCATTTAACATTTTCATTTAACATTTCCATTTAATATTGCCTAAAGTAAATTACTATTATTGTTGTTGGAATGCTTGACATTCGTGATTGGTGCACCGTCGGACGTAGAACTTTGAATACCAGTCTCTCTTTTATCTGCAACTGAAATCGCTAAAAGATAATGAAGTTCAAACTCTTTAAAACACTCTAATCATATACGGTATCATTCACTGACGTCGCCATTTTAAATTCAGAATACATAGCTGGACGATCCGCTAATTCTTGGAATCGCATAGGCAAGATCAGACTCTCTGCTTGTGCTACGAGTGAGACGAAAGGTAACATGATGTGAATGCGACATAAACCGAAATTTTAATTTCCACCAAAAGATTAACTAAACCCACAGCTAAAAATAAAAGAAATGCCAACTTGCAGCAATCAATATAACGAGGATATTGTGTAGGTGCCATTTTTTGAGAGAGCCACATCACTCAGTTTCTCCAAAGTAACGTTTCTCTTCCAGGATGTCTAAAGACATCCACATGACCTAGTCTTAATGAAGGATTACATCAACAAGTGCGAACATCGTACACCTTGGTACTGGAATCAGTGTCATTTGTAACATACGTTGGGAACAACGTGATCTGTCGATGTGCAACATTAGCTGCAGTGAGTGATCGTGATTATTCCAAGCAGCTCTGCTGTTGACCTCTGATTCAACTTTTCGGTTTCCCCATCACACTCGTTTAATGCGGCGTGGTATTCGAACCCCAATAGTCAATCTTTACTCTGTCCTCATAATGGCCAAGTCTTTGCACCTATGTAGCAAGGTTGGTTGCACGGATGAATACATACAACAGCTGCATTTGTGGGTTTCGAATGGCACATTGATTGGTAAATTCCAAAATTTTAAATGATTTCATTTTATGTTTGCTTAGCTCATCGACCTCCGGAGTTACGCTGCAGGATGACTAGGTTATAATGATGGCTTTGACGATCCGCGGTTGTAATGTGCTGATGAGAATAGGTAGCGATGTGTGTATCGTTACCTGGCAGGAGAAAAAAAGGTCAAGCAGCAACATCTTTCCAGGTATTTTCATGAGAATGCACCTGCATAGATTAATCTAGATATCAGTCTAATATATTTGTATATTGGTTATTCTACGTCAAGAGTTACTTGAATTTGTTTTTTTCCCCTTTTTTTATTGAATAGACAATGATAACTTTCAGGAAGGGGGACTCGGCCAATCAAAGAGTTGCCATAGAGCAGCAGTAAAAGCTGCTCGATATCTCCACATCATTATCTGTTAGTGCTCGTACAACGCGCATTTGTTCCATGGGACTCCGTCTACACCAACCCGAGTCATCTGTTTTCTCCAATATTCTTCGGGAATTTTCAGAGTTAATACAGCCCTCCTACGAACCCGCGAGTTTTACACACGAGGTGACCCACAGCATCGTCAACAAAGGTCAATCCGTCACCGCCAGACCTCGCCGACTCACCCGAGAAATTGGTCATGGCTCGTGCAGAGTTCGACCACATGTTCCAGCTTGATATCACTCGTCTATCCAACTCCTCTTGGCCTTCCCCACTGCATATGGTACCCAAGAATACCCTTGGTGATTGGTGTCCTTGTGGTGACTACAGAGCACTCAACACTTCCACCGCACCCGACAGATATCCCATTCCATACATGCATGACTTCGCACTCACTCTCCAATCAAAACAAATGTTTTTTCGAAAACTGACCTTGTGCGTGCCTACTATCACATCTCATTGACTGAATCATACATTCCCAAAACAGCAATCACAAACCCATTTTGTTTGTTCGAATTTTCACGAATACCTTTTGGTTTACGTAACACAGCACAGATATTACGTTTTATGGACCAAGTAACTCGAGGTCTTGACTTATTTTATTTACTTGGATGACATTTTAATAGCTAACACTTCACTCGAAGAGCACAGCTCCCACTTGCCCATTCCAATTTCTCGTTTTGAACATTATGGTCTCACATTGAACCCATCTAACTGCATTCTCGGTGTCTCATCCTTAGAATGTCTAGGTCTAGAGTTTAATTCCAGGGGCATTCTCACACCGTATTCTAAGGTTCAAGCCATTCAGGACCTCCCCCATCCAACTTCTGTCAAACGACTTAAATACTTTTTTTCGGTGTGATCACTTACTATTGTTCTTTTTATCCTCAATTGTTTCACTATTCTTCATCCTCTCACACATTTGCTCTGCGGTAACGCAAAAGACGTTGTCTACACTCCTGAGGCGCTTGAAGTGTTTGACACCGCCAAATCAGCCCTCCAGGACGCCAGCATGTTGTTCCACTTCAACTCATCTCCATCCACTCAATTGATGCTGCACACTGACACGTCGAATCATGCCGTTGGAGTGGCACTGNTCAGGTAGTCACTACTATCCAGTAGCCCTTGGCTTTCTCTTCACGGAAGCTTTCCCCATCCCAAACGAACTACAGCACCTTTGATCGCGAAATACTGGAAGTAAACCTTGCCATCCGACATTTTCGCCACCTCCTCAAAGGTCGTCAATTCACAATCATGACTAATCACAAACCACCGGTGTTTGTTTTCCGTACACGTTCTGATCGCTACTCTCCGGGCGAAATTGGTCACTTGGATTTTATCTCTCAATTTTCCACCGATATCCGACACATCAACGGATGGGACAACACCGTCGCAAATGCTCTCTCTCGGCTCAACCTCAACAGTATGGTTACACCATCCGATATCAGCCTTGAGACCATTCCTCAACATCAATCCAGTGACCCTCATTTCAGAGACCTGCTCAGATCCAACTCACTACGTTACGCGCAATTTCCTCTTCCACATTCACCACCTACCATTTTCTGAGATGCTTCCTCTGGACATACTAGACCCATTTGACCGTTTAGTATGCGTCAACTCATTTTTACGCATTTTCATTCATTTTCTCACCCCAGTGTCCGTTCAATGTTACGTCTGATTGTCGATCGTAACGTTTGGCCTAGCATGAACAAAGACATCCGACATTGGGCAAAAATCTTTACAGTGTCAACGAAATAAGATTCACTGCCACACTGTTTCATACCCAGGTCATTTCCCCCTCCCAGACATTCGTTTTTCTCATGTTCCCATTGACCTTGTTGGCCTACTTCCGACTTCAAATGGCAAGACATATCTGCTAACATGTGTCGGCAGTTTCAAACGTTGGCCGGTGGCCGTTCTTCATGTTCTCTGTGTCCGTCGCACAACATTTCCTGTCACACTGGAGTTCCCATTACGGTGTTCCCCGCAATGTATCCACTGACAGAGGCACTCAGTTCTAATCTGCGCTCTTTCGTGATTACACGCGGTTGCTTGGTTGCGAACACATTCGCACCACTGCTTATCACCCCGCAGCAAACGGCTCAGTTGAACGTTTTCACCGAAAACTCAAAGCCTCACTTCGAGCCCAAGAAGATCCTCACTGGATCGAACGTCTTCACTCAACCTCCTGAGCATTTGCTCTGTCATCAAAGAAGACCCCGGATGTACAGTGGTAGATTTGGTTTACGGAACTATCCTTCGTATACCAGATGATTTGCTTCAAAACACACCGTCAACCCCTGTTTCTCTATCGACGTTTGCCAAACGATTGCGTGACCATATGGTGCATACGAAACCAACTCTAGCAAGCCAACACAAGTGGACTGCAAAAATGTCTGATGATTTGCAAACATGCAGCCAGGTTTTCATTCGTTGCGGCGCTACACGCCGACTACTCCATACACCGGACCATACAGAGTAATTGGTCGTTCCGATAATTTTTTTGTTTTGGATCGCAAGGAAACGCATGACTCAGCAAGCATCGATCAATTAAAACCCGCGTATCTCGATTCATCAATCGATTTACCCATCACTCAATCTCCACATGTTGTTTCTTCACCAGTTATCTCCGATACATGACCAACACCAAGTCACTTAACAGACGCAACACAACTATCCAACTATCCCATCTTCTACACGCGCATTTACAACTTCAGCTGTTCGACGTACAACACGCCTTGGTAGAAATGCATACTTCCCTGCTTGTACTCTTTAACAGTTCGCTTTTACTCTTACCTTTATCGAGTATTCAGTTTACACTTTCACTCTAGAAGGGGATACTGTAGTGTTTTACTTTTCTATCCACTATTAAATGACATGATTGTACAGCTTGTTTTAATATACACAACGAGTAAAAACACAATACAAATTATGTTCGTAACTACACACATGTTCTCCGAGTGTCGCTGGGGCATTACTCTTATCAGTTATCATCAAGCGGTCCGTTTGTAGTGGAAAAGAAACTATATATAGTTGATATTGTGCAGTATTACTGAAATTGATGGCTACGGCAGTTAACGGACCACTTGATGATACCTGAAAATGTACACGTAATGCTTCAACAACACTCGGGGAACACTTGTGTAGTTACGAACATAATTTGTATTATGTTGGCACTCGTTGTGCATATTAAAACAAGCTGTACAATCATGTCATATAACAGTGGATAGAAAAGTAAAACACTACACGTTATCTGTCTCCGCCATCCACTTCAGCAATACTGCACACCGTCAACCGGAGCCACACTTCCGAAGAACGGGACCACTGAGCCAGCCAGACAATCCTTCTGTAAGTACGTTCCATGAACAGTCTATTTCAACATTACTCGTATATATAATATTGCTACACATTTGGTGAACCCGTGTTTAGATTATCTCTAGTTTCATATTTTTCTACTGTACCCTGGGTTCTTCAGGAATTTAACTGTTTTTGTTTACTGTACTTGTTACACATGGAGCAATCAAAACTTGACATAGAGGACCTTCCCATGTCTTTCCTCATAAATTTACCCGCATTCGGTATTAACAACCCCCGGTTATTGTTCACCCAAGCCGAAGCCCACTTCCGTGCCCACCAAATCCGCTCCAAGAGGATTGCGTATTCTCCCATGGTCACTTCCCTGCCGACAGACATTGCGGAACAGGTGTTGGAGTTTATCATCACCATGTCCAAGAATGACCCATACACTCAGTTAAAGGAAGCGTTGAACACCGTCACAGCTGTGTCGGATGAACGCCGATTGGATGAGTTGTTTGGGGATCTCAAAATCGGCGATCGTACCCCGTCCCAGTTGTCGCGACACATGCGGCAACTCCTTGGTACCCGAGTACTTGATGACGCCATCCTCAACCAGCTTTGGTTGAAGCGTCTCCGTCCACGTATCCGGGAAGTTTTATCCGTCCACTGCAACAGTTCGTTGGATGAAATAGCAGTGACCGCAGATAAAATGTTCCAAGCAATCCCAGCTTCGCAACACATTATCGCTTGCTCCAACCCAACCCTGCTTGTGCATTATGGGCAAAATCAGGTGGTGACTGTGAGATTCGAACATACGTCCTCTAAGGTGACCTTAACCATCGTGCCACCACCGCTCGGATCTCTGAGAGTGTTATACAGTACTAACAACCTGAGGAAATATACAATTGTTGCATAAACACTTCTCTACCTAGAATGCAGATAACAGAACTCCCCTCAGTTTCATTTTTTGAAGAGAAGAACACTACAAAACCAAATCACTTGCGAACTTTTCTGGAGGAAAGCCTTTTTTACACTGCTACGAGACGACTGTTATCCAGCACAATTTACAGAACAACTGATTATATTTCTGATGTAGCACATCGACCGGGCAAAAGACGGAAAGTATTTTTACGTACCTTGAAACCGGTAAGATGTGCGTATTCCCAAATGAACAAAGAACAATTCCCTGCATACCAGTTGCATCTCTATGAACAGTCAATATTGTGCTTGTGACAGTGTGCGCTCATACCATTCGGTGCAACAGCCTGACTATGCCGAAGCGTCACCCTTGCTGAATGAGCAATTCGCCTAAGTTGACCCATGTGAGACTTGAATGGTAAGGCAGAATATCTGTCCAGCGCTCCCGGAAGTCGAACATCATCAGTCACATGAGTCAGGCGATGAGTGTTGTACACGAACTATTGCTGTCCGTAGATAGTTGCGAATTGCTTCAGTAAATTGTGTATCATATTTTGGACAAATTCTGCGTATTACGTGCATTGCAGTGGATGTGATAACAGATAGAAGTAGATCGAGAAGCTCCGGAAGTTCTCCTATATCGGATCGACCAATATGCCTTCCAATAATACTGGACCAAGATACAGCATGAATTGGAAGCACAGTTTCCCCGTAACGAATTTGAATAAAGAAGCCAAAAACACAGGTTTGCACAATGTATCATTTCACTGCATCTGTACACGTGCATAGCGCAGTCTGCGATCGTTGTTATATGATCATTAAATAACAGAACCATTGGTGGATAAAGATTGTGGTCAAAATTACTCAACAAACACATCTTTTATCAAGGTAGCGCCAGAGTGATAAGCCGTTCACGCTGCTTACACAGTTTGGGATGGTAATTTGAATGGCCGGTGCCTCGGCGTATTTCAGAACCTTGGTGTTGTTCGTATTGTAGAGGATTCTGAACGCGTCGTGCAGCATGACACAATGTTTCATTTCTACCAGGTGTTGTATGATCGACGACCTGAGTTTCCTGCGGGTCATTGGTGACCTCATACTTCCGAAGTTCCTACTCATTGTTTTCTGAAGCCAAACGGGGATGTGCTCGGTGACTCAGTAACAAATGTATTTGGTGAGTAATTTTAACCGCAATCCTTATCCACCAATGGTTCTGTTATTTACTGACCATATATTAATGAAGACATAGACTGCACTATGCACGTGTACAGATGCAGTGAAATGGTCCAGGATACAGCATGAACTACCGGAATTCCGTAGCTTTCCCTTGTTCGAACTCATTGAATCTCCGACACTTTCTCTGCATTCACACAGTAAACTGAATCGAACACGATCTAAACCATCAGAGATTCTTCTGAAGTTCGTAGAGCTAAGACGGGTATTGTTGGAAGTGGGTCCTATTTTCTACATTTTTAACAGACGTTTGCAGAAACCTTAACAAACCAAATTCATGTATTCCAAAGGAAAAGTATGCACCATGTCTACCGATCGCAGTTCGAAAGGCAATTGAACAAACGTGATATGAAGCGTCCTGTTGTGATCTAAAACTAGCGTCTGTTCGCAGTTCATGTGGTTCGGGTGGGAAAATAGGTTTTTCACCATCGTGGATGTCCATTACCATGCACCGATCACAAGAGCTGTAACCACTGTGACACTTGATCTGCTCGACCGGCAGCATCACATATGATACAGACACACAGAAACACAACCATTCAGGGATTGTAGGCTCATACCGACAGATGCTGAATTGCGTAGTTCACTGATGACAGGCCTGAGGAATTCCATTGTATCCTCCGGTTTTGATTTCCCGCAGTAAACGCCAATGTGAAAGACCACGGTCCGTGGCAAAATCAGGCGACCAAGCTTGTGCCATAATTGCAGTCGTAAACTGCCAAACACAGTCAATTTGTCGATGGCTAACTGCATTTTCAACGAAGTAGACGCTGAAAAGCATGGTCGTTAAGTTCTAATCAAGGTCTACTGGAGCGCGATTCGAATACTGGACGTGGTTTGTCGTTTTCGATTATTTTTAGTCACTCTTATTTGTCAAGTCTACTTTTTTTTAGTTTATTGTCTCATTTTTTTCTAACGTTTTTTGTAGTGCTTATTATTATTATTCGTCTCTCTTTCGGTTTCCTTGCATACTGCTTGTCGATTTAACCCGTCGCGGAACTCAGATTGTTCCGTCAGTTTACAATTTTGTTGTTAGATTTGTCCCTAGCTTTACATAACTACCTTTTTTTAAATGTATCTTAAGGAATCATATCCTTTTTGTATCTGTATTATCATTCGTTTCATCTCTGAAAGATTGTACTATTGGTTATTTCATCTTTTATTCAATTTGCGCATTACCTAAGGTTTTAGGCGTTTCCGTATATATAATCATCCAGGTCATTTAGTATAAAGCATGGTTAATCGAGGAGTTAGGACAAGGGTGAGCAAAGTTCCGAACACCAGTTCAGCACCGATGACCCCTACCAACACGCCGGAGCGCTTTTCGCTCTCAAATCTCTGCGAATTTTCATAAATTTTAAATTAGTTTCTTCAATTTTCATTTTATCAACAAAATTTTCCGCTTCGTTTTAATTGACCCTTAGTTTTGGTTTGCAGTTTGTTTGTTCGCCATATTGTTTAACCATTGCCGCCTCCTAAATATGTTTAGAAAATGAAAGTAGCACCTCAGTATTTATTTTAATTCATTCGCGTTAGCATTTAGATATTAATGGGCGCAGGTAACCCGCCGGCACCCCAAGCATGGGGATCAATCTGGGACTTCTTTCGATTGTGTAAAATGTTTAAACGATTCCCAAATGCTTTAGAATATTTTTAAAATAGATTTCATTTCTTTAATATATATGTATATATGTGTGTTTATTTTCCTATCGTTTGTTTGAACTGACGTAGACATTGATCATATCTGGATATACCATGTCTACAATATATCGGTTTGTGTGACCGTAACTTCAGTAAAGGGTACTTTCAAAGAGTAGAGAACCGCTCTGTGTAGACCCTATTACCGATTATCCAACGTTTGAGACAACCCGGAATTATCTTTAACACAGACCAATGGGCCGCATATCGTTCACCGTGTTCCTAGGGGTTTTATCCATATTTGTTAACCACAGTGATCTTTTTGTGAACCCGCCAACCGGTGTTCAAACCAATAACGTTGAGGCGTTCTGGAGTCGAATCAAACGC
>UZAN01058788.1:0-11804 GCA_900618425.1 Echinostoma caproni
TCTGTCAACAATGTACATCACGCATGATGCGTGATACCGTCACGAACAAATGCGGATTACGTTGCATTAAAAGTTGTATGCATACAGTTCCCTTTAGGAATTCCATAAGAGCGTTGGCAAGCCTTATCATCACAGAGCAGGTTGTATTTGACTGTTACGCGTTACTTTGTCAGTTATGTATGGGACAGTGATAACTCTTTGAATTTACCATGTTCTATGATGATAGAGCATGTTCTCGCTCTTATGAAACAAATGGATATATAATGCAACGCTAGCATCTTTTGGAATTCAATTTGTTCTTCTTTAAATTTTAGTTTAGGAAACGGATCACAGGCAGTCACAGGCAGTCACGCTACCAGTTTCGATTTAGGTCCCCTCTGTCTACCAATTTTCGGCCAACAAACTTTATCAATAGCTCCAACTCTGGATACCGGAGAAGCTCGGGGGGAAGGGGGGAAGGGGGGGTTAGGGAGTGAACCAGTATTCGTTTGCCCAAGTTTTTTTTATTAACAAGCAGACTTTAGGGACAATCGAGATGTTAGCGCGAGTGCTATGACACATCAAGGTCTGATTGGGAAACCACTGGCGGAAAGCGAAATCAAACTCGCCTGTAAATATGAACAATATTTTCCCATATGGCCTGACACACTGTTCAGCGTAATGACCGACTTGAGCTGTGAGTAAACACTTCCACAGTGGTAACGTGTCTAACTTTTCCCAGGCTTTATGTGGTGCATGTGAGCCCTTTGAGTATCCACTTTCCTCGTCGAAGTTGTTTACGTCATCGTGTACACAGTTTACGGAAGGGAAAAGAAAACATGCGTTTGTGCTTTTATGGTTCCCCCACGGCGGGAGGCTACGGGTTTTGCACTGCTGCGCCTCTAACAACCAACCAACCGATAAAGTTCAGTTTGACTCAGCTTTTGGCCTCCTTTCTCGCTTTGCATTTTTGTGCTGTGTTGTGTGTGTGTATTGATTACCTTCGATGACGATGGAAAACTTGGGGGAGAAAAAGGATGCGAAATATTATCGTTAAATCAACACTCGAACGCACTCACTCAATGATTTCCTATCCCACATTGACCTGGTTTATTCTATCGCAGCCAGGCAGCTGAGACCTTCCGTTATGTTATCATTACACCAGTGGCCGCACTCACCTCGCGGATAAGCGAAATTGACATAACCCGGTCCACAAATTCGAAGGTACTCAGTGCTACTTGGTGTTTGCAGATTTTTATAAATCGACCAGATAGAATAAATCACACAATCCGATAGACTTTCTGGTCTTCGGTGAAAACCAGCAACCGTATAAAGCGTATGAAACTACATTGAGAAAAAAATCTGACAGATGAAACCAGGAAACAGCGAAGCTACTGATGTTCTTCTTTGACCGGTTCTCTCACCGATCGTCTCACCTTTCCCTGCCCTTCCTCTGTCCCCTTTGTGGTTTTTTTCATTACACACATTTGTGTGGTGAACAGCAGGCGGGGCCAACCCCATAATCACGAAGACTTACTGCTCCGTCATGGAAACCGGTAACCTAAGCCCCAGGACTTGGAGTGGTGAACCACATAAGGCCCCGATAGGTTAGGTGTGGTATTGAACCGGACGACAGCAAAGCTGCATACCACCAAATTTCGGAGGCGGTGGCGGGGCTCGAACCTCAGACCATAANCCGCCCCATGTTCTTTTGTTGCTATGATTGTCAAACCTCTTTGCTGTTTTCATTTCAACTGTGAGGTGTGGGGTTGTATTTCTTCGAACAAATTCACAATCCTGATACTCTGTGTACCCCCCTTTTCTTACGCCAGAGGTAGGAACCGATCTAGATGAGTTGAGTGCATCAATGGCACTCTTAGACATGCCGTTGCTGTTAGTTCAGTTGCATTCGGTCTTAGTTTTTCTTCTAACTGGATCGGAATTGAATCATGCTATCAGCAAACCACACACACACACAGGAATCTATTTCATCATCTCGATTCACGGACTAATCCGCATGATTGTCTATTTTACACATGGGAGACAGTGATTAGACTTGTGATATCATCAAACTTGAGTCGCATTCATTTTGGTGTTGTCTATTTTTTCTGTCACACCCACCCCACCCCCGCCGCCTATTCACTCATCTGTGCGTCCTTTCATCAATTTTCTGGCTTTGTAGCTCTCGGCAGAACATTCCTCCCTAATCTGGAGTACCACCAACGATGAAGCGGAGCATTTGATGTCTGTATCCGAAACAGAATTTGTCCAAGCATTGAATCACGCTCTGGTAAGTGCAGGAAGTACGCTATTCCACTCTCGTCCCCGGTCCCCCCTATCTTTCTCGTACGCTACACACCGATAGGAACTGATTTCAGTTTTATACGAGATACCTTATGTTGGGGGCCGTCCATTATATGTAACTATACTGTACTCGATTCGCAACTTAGCAATGCTCTGCGGGTAAGATTTGTCTCAGACAGGCACAATTTATTACTGTCAATATCGTTTCTTTTGTAAACTAACATATGAGTTGCGGGGAGAATGATCTAAAGTTTTGATCGGAAGATAACAGGCAAGGGCATCACGATCAACGCGAAGCTAACACCCATTTCGGACCATGTCTTCCAGTGAGTGTCTCAAGCTATAAGTGTTCCCTGTCCTGGGGCGTCCCGTTTGGAATCTGAGAGAGGTTTCGATCGGTTTCGATCTTAACACGAGTGATTTGGTGGGTTGTCGTCGGTCGCATTCTTATCCTCATGTTGCGATGTATGACACGGTCCCTTGTACTTTGTGTCGATTGGTCTCCAGTTCCCTGACACTGTTTTACTCACTTCGTATCAATTGTGAGATTGACTGGGATCAGCGAAATGAAACAATCGTAACTAAGCTCCGAATTACATCATTCAAACTTCTAAAAATATAGCCACGTACTCACGAATCTCTATTTTCGAAATCTACTATGGTTACATTTCGGTCTTTGATCATCCGGATGTGGTTCGTCCAGGCAACTAGCTCTTGACAAACATCTAACAGGACCAAATAGAATGTCAATCGATAATACTCCGTTGGCTATTTTTGTTTTTTAGTTTGGGGACAGTTTTCCTGAAAGGAATGTAATTAATGCTCTGAAGGTCGTGAACGAGAAAGTAAATACTTCATGACAAGCAGATAATTCTCTTTGAGAGAACAGGTATGTTATTCACTTAGTCGTTACATCACTCCGCACATCGATCATCATTCGTCTAAATGGGAACCTCGTTGCGCAGACGGATAGAAATGATCATTTGCGGAGTTTTAACGATATGTGTGGGAAAAGAGGGATTATTGAAAAAGTTTATTGCCTAGGATACTGATCTGTGTGCCGTCAGCAAAAAACGTACATGAAAGTAGGGACAGACCCCGGATGTTGAATTTTTCCACCAAGCGAGCTGTCGAGGGGAGTCAACCAGAAGCAGAACAAAAACGGTGTCAACAGTAAATACCGTTGTCGAAATTACTACTACGTACCAGTTTCCATGTGTCAGCTTCATTACCGAAAACATAATGATCACCGCCCACGTTACTTGTCTGATTATCCACTCCAGTGCTGTGTAACTCAACCACCTACAAGCTTTGTGCATCTTACACGAGCTTTTTACTGTACAACTGGCCGGACAAACGAAGTTAATATTCTAGCGATTACTGATTTTTGCGTGCGGTGACGACGCGTGAATGCTTCAGGCTGTGGTACATCACTGAATTCTCCGAATTGCCTAAATAGATTTACTTTAGTTTGGCTAGCGCCTGTCAGAAGACAGGCCGATTTTCCCAGGGTTTTGAAGTCTTATAGGAATTCGAGGCGAGATAGGTTCTCAGAGTTACCCAGATTCACTCAAGTGCGCATCTCTAGTCCCTGTATACCAAACTGGGGACTGCAAAGCATGATTCAAGTTTACCGGTGTCCCCTCCCCCCCTTGGAGATCAACCACTATTCGGTGATGTCGGTATAGGATAATCATCCATGGATCTCGGTGAATTGGACGGATTCCATTTGTGATCGTTGGATCAAGAAGGAGACCTGGTGCGCCCACCAAGAAGTAACTATCCTCACTTTGCATACACCATCTCACCAAGGGTTTTATACCTCACTTATGCTCGTTCTGGCTCAACCCACTTGTCTCACGGTCTAAAGGACCCGGTTGCTTATGTACACGTCCTCACAGATGAAGGTTGAGTAAATGACGGACAGCGAAGAGGTGGAATGTGTAACGGGGGCATGGTAGCCTCCCAGCTCTGTTGTACCACTTCTGTCAAACAACGTGACCTCTCCTCTAAACAGATGGAAACAGTAAATTGGTTGTTTGTTCATCGGCAGACATGTGTCTGGCCAAATCGCAAAGCTTGTCTGGTAGTTCTATCACTTCTCGTGTGAAAACCAAATTCGGAATGAGATCAACCACAGATGGTTTATGGTGTGGTCTACTAAACCGAAAGCCGTTTCAGATTAATGGAAGCCAAATAGATTAGTGATCGTATAGAGGAAGTTCTTGTGCCATGCCATGTAGGTCACGTAAGATCATCACGACGAGACTGCACCTTGACGTGGTGTGATGGCTTGTGCACCTCTCTGACCCAACGAGCTACACAGGATGGCTTTTGTCAAGCCGAAGATCTAATCATGCCTGGAAGATCGGAAGGTAGAGATCGGACGAAGATCAGTCTCCTGGTCCTCCAGGTTGGGGGTTCGACTAGAATTGACATTTCAGTCAGTAAAAATAGGTGGAGGACTAACCGATCCAAGTAAATGGGCCTCCACTTCGCTTCACCCCCTGCCTTGTGGTTAGGTTCTTGTCAGAACTAAAGGCTTTGAACGAGAACCCTAATCATTCTCCTGCTTAGCGGCTGTACACCCTAGCAGTACCCGTCCATCAAACCCCAATGCATATGCATTGCGAGTTTAGCAGCGATCGGTGAAGTTCGCCTCACTGTATTTCGCTGTACAATGATGATGATGAACCGTATCCAAGGCTACCCTTATTGGATAACCATTATATTGGATTGTGGATTTATCAAAAATTTAGAATCCTCTACATAAACCTGATTAGAGCACATATATACAACGCTCCTCATGGTTTTCACACTATGCTCAATAGACCGTCGATTAGCGGTTGGGTTTTCTGGAATGATTCTGTCTATCCTGTGTCGAAATTTCAAGTAGTGTGCTGTCACGGTTGGATTATGCATTCCGTGTTTTGATCATAGTAGTTCACTCGTTTTTCCTTTTCATCTAAACAAACACGTTGATTTCGTTATGAAACTGGTAGTCATCGGCGGAGTACACTCCACTGTGTTGTACTATGCTGATGACGATGATGTTCATGCTGCTGCTGCTGATCACTTGAGAAATGAAGTTTGCAACTAGTGGAATGAACCTCGTGATTGAAAGACTCCATATACATTGTTTGGGACGTAGATCGCAGTTCGCCCGCCACTTTGCAGTTCCTGAGTCCACNCCCCCCCCCGCGTCACAGCTACTCCACTTTCCCACTTCTTGTTTGGTGGCCTTCAATCTGCCGCAGTCCCCTTAGCTGCATACAACTTACACTTGCATGCCTAATGCATGAGAGTAGGAATACTGTCGCTATTTTGCCCATCTGCTTCCATTCACAATAATCTATTTTGCGTCATTTTTGTTCCGTAATCTCTAATCGTTGCATTGCGTAAATCAGATTAATCTGTTTCGATCGAACACCCTCGACACATGTTCGTATTTCTGGAAAATTGAGTCATTCAACCGAAAGTATTTTGTTCCCTGTTTATTGCATGGTTTCTTCTCAGATCGGACGTTATTTTTATGCTCTCGCAAATGACCATAGTACCCCCCCATACAATTCTGTATGTGATACTCTCCTATGCTCGCCTCCACCTCTCTGTCTCTCCCCCTTCTTTGCACCGGGTTGAAATCCATTTAATCACAGAGAAAACCAAGCTCACCTACCCCACCGGAGTCCAGAATTCTCAGCGGACTCGGTCACCTGTTCGTTGGTGTGGTCGATCAGTGTTGTGGTCGCACAGTTCATCCATCCACCACCACGGAGCAGCCACCCGTTGTACCCGAAATCGGACAACTTCAACCGGGCTCAAAGCGTGGGAAATTTCCGCTCGGATTTCAACATGCCAACCATTATCATGCTTCTCGTACAGTCCTGGTTGGGTGAGTTCCTTATCGGGGCGTAGTCGTGCCCGTTGTGCAAGCCTTTATCCGTTTGTCCTCCTCACATGGTGTCATCGTTCTCGCAAGTGTGTCGGTCGATTATATTTTTCGAAAGCCAAACTACTGCGATCTCCTATCTCCCCGGCTTTTGTTTGATCTGCTCACTGGTCGATCGATTACGCTCACTCACACGTCATCAACCAACGGCGTGAGAATCGCGAAGTGTGTCGTGTTGACACACCCACATACACCGAGGGAACCAGCACTTCAACGCTTGTGAATCAGTACGATACGCGCCTACGCAAGCCCGTCTGCTCACCGTGCCGAGTATTTTTTTCGCAATCGTTGCATCACCAGACCAGGAGAGATCTTCCGTGTTTTTGGAGTTTTAGTGTCTCGTTTCTGCCCGTTCACATATGCTATAGGCACTCCTTGGGCAACTTTGTGCGTTATATCCGTCGCTCATTTCATCTTCATACTACCACCGAGAAATGGAGTTAATTTTCCCTATTTGGTTCACTCTCAAATCTAGACGGGATCTCTTTTGCCTCATTTTATCCCTGGGATGCATTGACACTCGAGTGTAATCCTAATCTGTATACATGTTCAAAAGCTAGTGATCACCAGTCATCCTCATGCGTGACTCATATACACCTATGCCCACTGTTTGGGGATGCAAGTTAGAATTTGTATTGGTGCGAATCCATAGTAGGACTCAGTCAAACACGCTGGCGTAACTTCCTTGACGTTTAGCTTTATGTGAACACTTCAGTGAGCAGACACTCTAGGTCTTAGTTTGATCACCCTTGGCTTTTTTCCCCATCCACTACCTGCCTCGGCAAACATCGCTTGCCGTGGCAACCTATCTGGTGACATGCGTAGCACATGTCCCAACCAGTGTAATCCATGGAGGTCGACTACCTCTTCCAGTGGACGACCGCGACTATCTAAAACTCTACGCCTAACCTCATAATTGCTCCTCCGGGTAACCCACTCGTGCAATTGCGTCTTATACAGCATCATCATCATCGTTTGAACACTGATAGTCTGTTCTGATCCGATTTTTAAGGACCGAGTTTCTGCCCTGTTTAGCAGAACTGCCATAGCATGCACAACCTTTTACATACAGCGGGAGTTCACAACGGCGCCACAAATGTGTCAAGTTGGCAAATGCCAACCGAGCCTTCTGTATGCGAGCAGACACTTCATCCGTGATGCGTCCACCGGGTTAGATGTACCTGCCCAAGTAACAAAACTTATCCACTTGCTCTATTACTTCCCCGGTTGGAGTGAAGACACTCGTCGTTTAGCGGTGTTCGACAATCGAGGCTTACGTAGTCTGGCCCAAGTTGGATGGAGTGAGCGGGTTAGTAACTTAGAAGTAAGTCATCAGGTGTTTGGGAATACATCAAACAAGAACTCGCTATCGCATCGAATCCAGATCAATAGGCTCAATAGGCTGGTTAGGACACGTTTTGCGTATGTCCGACGGTCGCCTAACGCAGCGCGTCTTATTTGACGTGGCTGTTGCAGGCTGGAGAAAGCCACGCGGAGACCAGCAGATGACTTAGACACGAGACATGAAGAAATGCACAGAGCGATTAGGCAGAGTAGGTGTCTCTCTTATTCCGGGACGGGGTTCAAAAGACTCCGAAAACGCATGTTTGGAGACACTGACGGTCATGGCTGCTAACCGACAGCAATGCCTATCTTGCTGTCACTTCTTAACAGACGAGAATGCTTGGAACAGTGTGTATGCACAGTTGGACTCTGTGTGTTGACATAGAGGTTCATGTGGTGATTCAGGCCTATGTGATGACGTCTACCCTGGAGCGGCGCGTTACAGTTTCTGGACACCTGCAATCAATCAAATTTGAAAGGTGACATCAATGACGCGCGTACGGCTTCTGACTACACGCCATAGGCAGGTTGTGCCAGCCAATCCGAGACAGTGCAAACAGAAGCAGAATAATGCAAACAATACTGCAATACGATTGGTGGAAACCTAGATAACCAATGATCTCCTGTACATATTATTTAATCGTCTTCATTTCTTCCAATAAGCGAGCTACGAACTACCATTCTTGTGGCCTTTTCCTCGCGTCTCGTTCACGTGGGATGTTGCACGGTCGTGCCGTTGCGGTCCATTGCTTCTGTAATATAGTCCGTGATAGCTGGTCCTAGATTCGTGTCCTGTGATTCCTATTATGTAGTTCGTGTTCCGAATTCCGTGCTTACTACTAATACTATTACTACTAAAATCAGTACAGTTTGCTTTCTTTTCCCTTCCCTAAAATAAGTTCAATCCCCATCCTCCTTACACATTCTCACTTACCTTGTACGCAATATGAGTTTGGCAGCAATCAGTGAAGTTCACTTCACTGTATTACACTGTACACTAATGATGATGATAGAGTGAGGCTGGGTGCTGAACCCACCCAGTCTTTTAGTAACATTTTACACTTTGAAGGTGCAAAACACTTACCGAACATGGTTACACTAGCACTCAAACCGCTCAGAAAAGCTGACAACTTTTTCGGACCTTCACTTAACAGTACAATTTTGTTTGCATAGTCCAGATCAGATAGTCTACAACCTAGGAGTAAATCAATGCCACTATCATTGCACTAGTATAGGGTTGTTTCAAGAAATAAATGCAAGACAGAGTTAAATAGAAAGGGTGAGAGACGGCAGCCCTGACGAACACCACTTTCCACGGTGAACTCGGGTGAAAAGGTGCCGTAAGCTCGGACTCGACGCAGGCTATTAGTATAAAGAGATCACAAAATTGAAACACATTTCAGGTATACAGTGGTGGACTGAGTCGAAGCTCACCTTCAGTTCGAGGAAGATAGAAATGGTAGGTCTACCAAAAGACTGTCTGTGTTCTAGAATCTGGCGAAGAGTGAAGATATGGTCTGTACAACCTCGACCAGGTCTAAAACCAGCCTGGTACTCACGCTTGCGCCTTTTACGTGCTGCAGACAATTGACTGTTTATGATTCCAAGTAGGCATTTAGAGGCAATGCTGATTAAAGTAATTCCTCCATGGTTTTCACAAAAGGATCTATTATCTTTCTTGCAAATCAGTATGGTGACCAAATCTCACCATTCAGCTGAGACCTGTTCACTTTCCCATACTGAACCCGAGAGTTTCAACTCCAAGACCAACGCTGAACCTCCACTGTTGAAAGCCGATAAAACCAGCCCATCCGGGTCGGATGCCTTTTTATGTATTTATTTTCTATTTCCCGAGAAAACTTCATTTCAGCTTTAGGACTGCCATCATCTGGGGAGTATTTGCCTAGTCGAGGTGGGAGGGGGGGGGTGATAGGTCAGATGTATATATATATGAAGTATTTTTTATTGCTCACATCTGTGCGAACAAGAGATGGAGCGCATCCCATACTCACGAAGATCTGCTGCTGCGTCATCGAAACCGGTAACCTATGCCGCGGGACTTGGAGTTCAGTTCTTACAACCATTGACCATGCCGATTTTGGTTGCCCATTGGGATAAAATAGCAGAATGATGATTAGAATGTTGAGAGCAGATTTAAGCGGAAGGTAACACATTTTCATAGACTGAAGTTACAAGAATAATGAGTAGATGCACGTGCGTCACTGTTTGCGACACCCAACCATATCGCTCAGTGTCTCTTACCACCGGTGACCATGATCTCTAAGTCCCCAACCAGGGAGCCTAACAGGACCTATGTGACCCAGTCTCTTCGTCTGGGTTTTCATGCCCTCATACCAGGTCGTAGCTTGACCGCTCTCATCTTTTTCAACCGCTACCTGCCTCGCCAAGCATCGCTCGCCGTGGCAACCCATCTGGTGACATGCGTAGCACATGTCCCAACCAGCGTAATCTATGGAGGTCGACTATCTCTTCCAGTGGACGACCGCGACTATCAAAAACTCTACGCCTAACCTCAGCATTGCTCGTCCGGTTTCCTCACTAGACTCGTGCGATGCTACGTAGACAGCGGTGTCCGAACACCGACAGTCTATTTTTATCCTGTTCCCGTAGTGTGGCCAAGTCTCTGCACCGTAAAGCAGAACTGGCCAAACTGCTGCAGCATATACTCAATCCTTTACAGACAGCCGGATGTCACGATGGCACCACAAATGTCTCAAGTTGGCAAATACCACCAATCTTTTTTATACGCGCCGACACTTCATCTGTGATGCGTCTGCCATGTGAGATATAGCTGCACAGATAGCAAAACTTGTCTGCTTCCTCTACTACTTCTTCGGTCATGGTGAGGCTGGGGACTGAGCCAACCCAATCTTGGAGCAGCATTTTTCACTTTGAAGGTGCAAAGCGCATGCCGAACATCGCTACACTAGCACTCAAACTTTCCAGAAAAGCTTGCAACTTACCTGGTTATTCACTTGGTAGCACAATGTCGGCTGCATACTCTAGATCAGACAGTCTGCCACCTGGGAGTAAATCGATACCGCTATCCCCGCACGATGATAGAGCTGTTTCAAGAATTAAATCTATAACAACGTTGAATAAAAATGAAGAAAGAGGGCAACCCTGTCGTGCTCCCCTTTCTGTGGTGAACTCGGGTGAAAAAGTACCGTAAGCTCGGCTTCAGCTATTATTGTAGAGGGATTGTAATATTGAAATAAACTTCTCGGGCACTCCCTTCAGGGAAAGGCAGCACCAGAGTTTAGAGCGGTCGACTGAGTCGAAAGCCGCTTTTAGATCGAGGAAGATAGAAATGGTGGGTCTACGAAAGGAGTGTCTATATTCTAGAATTTGACGAAGTGTGAAGATGTGGTCAATACAACCTCGACCAGGTCTAAAACCAACCTGGTTCTCACGTATGCACTCTTCACGAGCGGCAGATAATCGACGGAGTATGATCCCAGCGAGAAGTTTAAGAGCAATGTTAATTAAACTAATTCCTCTGTGGTTTTCACAAGAGGACCTGTCGCCCTTCTTTTAAATCAGTATGATCACCGATTCACGCCATCCAGTCTGAACCTGTTCCTTTTCCCACACTGAACCCAAGAGGTTTGTGAACTCCAAAACCAAGGCTAAACCTCCATCCTTAAAATCGATGGGGACAGCCCGTCGGGGCCGGAAGTTTTATATCTTTTGAGATAGCTCATTTCTCGGGTAACGTATATTTCAGATGGAGGACTGATGTCAACTGCCAGTATTTGCACAGTTGAGTCGGGTATAGGGAGGTCTTTTGTTGACGAGGGCCAGGTGAAGTAAGCCTTAAAATGTTCTGCACATCGACCTAGACAGTGTTGCTGAATATGGATCAGTGTGCCGTCGGACTCCTTAATTATCTCACTTGCGCCTGCCTTTCCTGGGACCTGTACTCCTAATTAATCGGAAAAGATCGCGGCTATTGCCGACAGCCGCAGCCTTCTCCATCTCTACATTTTACTATCAACCGCTTCTCGCGATCGTTCCTCAGACTCTTGGTGAGCTGGCGTTTAAGGGATTTGCGTGCTTTGTTGTAGTTTGAATCCGAAGGAATGGCTTTGCGAGCGTCCATCAGGGCAACCGAGGTTGAGGAGATCCATCGTTTTTGCTTGGATCGTGTTCCACAGTTCGCCGTTGTTTTAATTGAAATTTGGATCGCTTCCTTGATTGCCGACCA
>UZAN01058789.1:0-11803 GCA_900618425.1 Echinostoma caproni
AGTGCGGACCAAAACCAACAAGGAATGACCCACAGAAAGAGGCATGAATCATCCCACCGCACGGTTGAGAATTGACTGTATATAATCGAACGTAGACACCGTTTGCTTTTGAATTGGATCAATGACATTTTTCCCAGCCAGCTCGCCTTCTCGCTACAATATGGCTAACTTAGCAATGACCTACCTCATATTGGGTTTTTAACTCTTGTCGAAATTTTGGTGTGGTATCCCGCAAATAAACTTCCTCGAGTTATTAATCGGCTAATCATGGATGTCGGTAATTAGCGTCGCATAAAACGACAAATTATGTCTAGTAAACCAATAGTGCCTTGTCGTTTGTCTATGACAATCTCTTCTTGTCTTTCTCATGATAACTTATTTTTGTTCATGTGTAGTGTGACAGAAGACCGGAAACTCAACCCTGAAACTTAGAGTGGTGAACCACCTAAAACCTCAATAGCTTGGACGTGGTAGTGAGCCGGACGCAATTGTTGCGCGTTTGTTCAGCATTATCAATGCTCCCCTAGGCAGTTTTCAGTTAGTCGCGGCTGTCTTCCTGAAAATCGGTCGTACATTTGCATATTCAATAAATCGAACGGAACGGCCTTATTCATCCTAACGGATGGATTTTCATTATTAAAACATGTGTTGGATAGGAAAATGATACAAAACTTGACACTGTCCATCAATTACAAAGAAAGCTGTTCTTTCCGTTAATGTATCTATTCTGCTACCTTTCAATCTGTTTTTCTGTAGACTGCTCAGTGATTTTGAGTTCCGTTCAGTCATCGCTCTTTATATGGAATTCATACATACCTGTGTTTCCAAGTAACTAAATGTTCAATTTAAGATGCGTTTCAGACGAACAAACAGTTCAAACTGAATTTATTAACACCACTCATGATAGTGACTGATCAGTTTTATTGTATATATTCCACAGACTTGGCCGCTACACGTTTGTATAATCACAAACTATCAGTGTTCTAACATTACTGTTTGTGTCATGTGCCCTAGTCTGGTAGGATAAGCGATACTGAGGTTGAGCATAAAGTTTTAGCTACTCGTGACCATGCACTGATGCAGACTATGTTAGCTCGGGAATGTACTGCGCATGTCACCAGATAGACTTTCTTGATGTGTGTCATTCAGCGGTTAGAGGGTGGAAGAAGGTCAACTGCTGAGTGTATGGTAACCCTGGCCAACAGATTCGTCGTATAGGTTTCCTGGTTTTGGACCGCATGACCAACGTACTCAATGGCTAGGAACACTGAATAATATGACTGATGGTATAAAAAGTGGCGCTCGTCTATCTACTCACCACCACAGACTACATCAACTTGTTTTCTGTATTTTAGTGTGATAACGTTCTTAACTTCAAACTCTTCCATTCGCTTCTTCCTCACTAGCCGACCGAGGAGGTAGAAGAAAGGCAACAGCCAGAACTGACGTATGGCAGAGCACGATGAATTTTTGTACAAAATGAAACTTAGCATTTAATCTCGGAGTGCGCAGTCAGCTGACGGATCGGTGTTAATCGATCAACCCCAGGGGTTCTTAGTGGTCTGTGAACGTCTGAATTCGGCTCTGTCGTATGATCACTGTCCATTGGATTTTTTCACTCGTATGTATATGCCCGTTACCATGGCGTGTGTCGCGGAGGCACACCCGTTTCATGCTATATGTGATCAAAGCGTCCGATTCGCGCATGCCGTAGACAGTGTACCGCTAAATCCAGCATGTCTGACGCGGTTTGAACATGTCATACTGGTCGCAGGGTTCGCATCAGAGCAGTGTGAACAAAAAGGAGAATCTGTCGAAGACGGGGTTTCTTGGATAGAGAATAATGCTGTTGCCAATTCGAACGCTCGTTGCTAGCCTGATTTCGATGTGATGTTGGGCAATGTTTAGTGTTCGAACGTGCATATTTAAGTCGAATTTAGGGTGTGCTGCACACAAATACATCCATCCAAGCCCCACATTAAAGATTAGCGATTATATTATCCACACAGTACATTCAAAATTATACGACAATAATGGACATTACACACCACGCCCCAATCTTTGTTTTCACTTTAGTGTTGTGATATGGCATACAAATAAACTGAGCAGAATGGTTGGGACGAGTACTTTTGGATCATCTCTCCTATTTGGTTGAATGACTTGTGTGTGTACCTATGCCTACATTTCAGTGAATAACTGTATTCACTGTTACATTGGGAAAATATCGTGGGCATAACATCCTGTTTGCAAATTGACTACTAGTTCTTGTTTGACCTTTTTCTCAGTTAATGTGTGAGCTAAATAGCGTACTCCCGATAAATATGATCGAAACTAAGTCGACGAACCCTATTAACCCCTATATAGTTGTAATGGCCTGTTGATGAATTTATCGAAAAGCAGCTTCTTTCGCCTACCTGACTCTGTTTTCAAATAAGCGTACCGCTGATTTGTGATAGTTATTTATACGGGGCACTCATCAGCGAAAATCGGATTTTTTCGGGATTGAGCGGGTAGCTGGAATCGTTAACAATCTTTTAGGCGAAATTCGTACATCAGGTTGTATGAAGATCAGACGGCTTTGTGGTTAGCTTCCATAGGATTAGGAGAAACACGTCTAGTGATTGCCAATCCGTAGAAATGAGTAATGAATTCCTCCTTAAGTAGCATAGGGGAAACCATTGGAGAACAGTATAGCATAATAGGGAACATGTACTGACAAAAAACTGACCATATAGTTAGATGTCTCACTCTAAATTGGCTTAGCTTGTATTACTGAAGGATAAAAAATTCAATTTGACGACGCAGGCTTGCACATTACAGGAGCACTGTAGATTTCTCTCTTTGATATTTCCTAGGTATTTGGTAGTGTGTGGCTTGGTTAAGGGTTCTGAGGTGATGATCGAGGGCTCCAAGGAATATTCAGGTCTCGAAAGTATATGTACTTGTATTTCACACACGTCTAAATCCAAACTGTATGCCAAACAACTTATAGTACGATGCGCTTTATTAAAAAAAGAGAAAGTTCCATGATTTTTGTGGGCGGAATATTGTCAGGTTGTCCAGACCAAAGCATCAGTCGCGAAAGATTGAAAATGCATTCTTAACATTGAAAAGCATTCGGTCGAAGACCAGGTTGGTTTGAGAATATTTGTACTTGTATTTTTTTATTACACATCTAAGTGCGATGAACAGCAGGCGGGTGAACCCCATAGTCACGAGGACCTTCTGTTCAGTGGTGGAAACCGGCAACCTAAGCCCCGGGACTTGGAGTGGCGAACCACATAAGGCCCCGAAAGGTCAGAAATTAATGACATCGTGGGCCGGTTTCTGAGATGGTTTTACATAAAACCATATCATCAGCATACTGAAAGGTCATTCACTGGAGAGCTAAGGGATCAATCAGTGATGAATGCCCAGAATAAGTATGAAAAAGCTCAGGGCCCTCAAGGACTTCCAAATCGGTGACTCAGTTTTGAAACAGTTCCGTTTGCTTTTGTTCTCTAAATCCTTCCCTGAGAAATAGTTTTTCAACCACAACAATAACTTGGTGGAACAGACAAACGGAAAGAAACGGAATCGAAAGGTGAAGTATAATGGAGGAGGTCACACAAAAAGATTCTTGCAAACTGTCCAAAGTTGTACAAATGGAGTGTATCAGCAAAGAGAAAATGTCCGACGTACGTCTATTTGGCTAACACGCAAATTGAAGGGATTCACCGGGAACACTAATACTAATACTACTACTACTACCACAAAAGGATAAGAACGCCGCGCTTTATTAGTTTCACTTCAGGAGAAGTGATGAAAATTGGATGAAATCGTTGGGTTAAAACATTATATAAAAAAGATTTGTAAATGGGAACAATGTTGAACGGTTTCCAAGACTGAGGTAGTGAACATGTGTGCCTGGCTTTGTTAAGGAGGGTCATGAATGATTATAAAAACACTTGAGTGTAACCACTGGTAAAAATAACGTGAGCGGATAGCAAAGCAAGTTGTGAATCCACTTTAGTTTTCTTTCAACTGCCATTCAAGGGGAATACGGAAGCAGAAATTATTCAAAGACTCCCAGGTCTAGCAAGCAGAACAATCACATGTAAGAGCTGTATTTGCGCCCAAACCGATTGTGTTTCCGATTGAAGAACTGAATTCCAGATTCTGCAGCCTCATTCTGTGTATACTCGTTCACAAGTTTCTGTGGGACTGGGTACATGGGCTCCACGACCACTCGTGAAGACCGCCTGGCTTGACGCAGGACAGGAATAATTAAGGCAATTACGAGCGCGCTGTGTTCACACCTCGTTCAGCCAAATCACTCAGTCTATGTGTCGAGCACGTTTCAATCGATTTACAAGATTCGATAAAGGTAATTAGGAACGGTGCAATATCGTCGAAGCTGTGAGCATCCAGATTCGCAATTCCCCTTCCCTTTTGCCCAGAAGAAACTCTTGTAAGCACTTGACTTTCCATGGTCCACTTAATCCACCGCAACACGTATACAACTCTCTTTAACTTTTGATAATGTGATCAATTTCAGAGGAACACGCACGCACACATATCTGGAATCAGACCTGAACCAGTATTGCTGGAATTTCTCATTCCCTTTGTTCTTGCCGTTAGTCTCATTTCATGTAACGTATTGGCATTATTACGAATAACTGAAAACGAGCTTGTTCGCTACGCTGTTGTTGTTCTTATTATCTTAGTCATCAGATTAGGTAGATCATGTGATTTATCTAAGAATACACATGACCTTTCTGATATTCGCCGTTGGTATCACCAACCGTAAAGCTATTGTGCTTCTTATTTTTCCCCATCAATCGTTACCCCCTACATGTTTTATTATCTGTGCGTATTCTCACTCCGCCCCCCCCCCATGCGATGCTGACCTTGTCTCTTACACAAACGTTGACATGATGCACGGTTTGACGATGCATGTCATTGATTGTGAATATCGAGAGTGAGAGAGTGGTGGTTATTTGAGCAGGAGTGTCAGTATGTGCGCATTTTTGTATTGCTTGTAATGGGAAAGGGGAGTGAATTGTTTGCTATTCGTGCTTTTGTATCACTTCTGTTTTCCCTCGTTTATTTTGGCTTATCATTCCACCCTTATTGTCTAGGATTCGGTCATGATCCGCACATTTCTCGACCAGACACTTACATCGCGGCTAGGAATACGTCTACTGGCTGAGCATCATCTAGCACTTCGTGAGTCTCGAGTAAGTTCTGTGGTTTACCGCAATTATACTGGGGGAGGGGCTCAAATGGGTCGAAACATCGAGGAGCGTTCTGCTTTTTATCGATGCATTCTACTTCGAGGATAATTTTATTTTCAGAATGTAATATTCTGAGTGGCCTATTCGATTTCACAAGCACTGTGCGCTGCCTGTACTCTTCTTGCTTTGGGTGTAGGGTTCATTCCTGTGGAGATCGCTTATTTTCCGAAATTTTGCAGACTTTCACCATAAGGTTTACATTGTAAACCTTTGGCCATTTTGATTGCTGTTCTCTGTGGACGTTCGAGCGCCTTTGGGTCACGAATCAGCCGTGGATTCCAAGACTGTATAGCATACTTGGTGTGTTGTCTAATGTATGCTGATAGCAAACGGGGCAATAGGTTTGCCTCGAATGATCCAAAAACACGTTTTATCAATCCAACGTGCTTTATGGCCTTTGATGACGTTCTTGCGCAATGTGTGGAACATCCTAGATCCTCATGAACAATTACTCAAATCCTTTTCGTTTGGAGAACGCTGCACTGACTGAGTTCCAAGTAAGTATGGAAAGCGATCCCGCAGGGTTCCATAATCTTCAGGATATTGTACCGTCCTCCATGTTTTGGCGTCTTCAGCGAATAATAATGCTTTTTCTCCAAGGACATCTAGTAGGTCATTTATGAATGCTAGGAAAAGGTACGGATCCTTGTAGAATTCCACGGACAGCCTCAATCGGTCCCGATAGAGAACCATTAATGCGGACCGATACGGTAAGTTGTCGAAGAAATCCCTCAATCCAGTCAAGGAGCAGTCCTCCAATACCTTAGTTATGGATCTTTTGCAGCCGTATGTGGTGGTTAACCCTGTCAAAAGCTTGGGAGAAGTTTAAGTAGACTACGTCTACTGCCTCTCCTGCGTCGACTGATCCTGTCCATTCATCTCGTGCAAGTAGCAGGTTTGTGTTGCAGAATCGTTTCCTTCGAAACCCGTGTTGAGCCGGCGAAAGATTGTTATACTTTTCGAAATGCTGCATCAGAGAATCAGCAACAATCGATTCCATTACTTTTGACAGAACAGGAAGAAGTGTAACTAGACGGTAGTTCACAGGATCACTTATGCAGCCACCTTTGTAGATAGGTGAAATGATACCGTGTTTCCACGACTGAGGGATCTTCATCCTGTCGACCATTCTTTGATATAAATGGGCAATTATTTCAGATGTGATTTGCCAAGGACGTCAGGGTCTGTGAGCGGATGTTGTCTTCCCCCCGGAGATGAATTCCTGCGCAGCGCCAATAGTTTGGCTTTTACCGTTTCAGATTTGAAGTTGACGGTGGTCAATTGGGGGTATGGGATACTCGACAGAAGATATGGAAGCTATAATCTGCCTTTGTCGCCTGCAGCGAACACTTCATAGAACTTCTAGGCATTCCGCTGCTTCAGAAGTAGTAGTGGAAACGCTTCCTGGATTTCTTAGTGCCCGTAATTCCGTATTTCACTTTTATGGAGGCATTGGTGTGCTTATACAAGAACTTTGGTTTGGACATGAATTTATGTGCCAGGGCTTCTTGAAACCTCCGTTTATCCTCTCACACTAATTTTGCACGAAGGTTTCTCAACATGATTTAGTTGTCCCAGTTGTTTTCGGTCGGACGTCTTTTGAGCTCTTTCCAGGCGATATTTCTCTGTGACATCCATTTCTTGCTTCGACTACGGATAAGTGATAATCGTGTAGGCGACGTACCGACAGGCTTGGTTTTTGTGGCTACCGTCCTTCGAACTCATCAGTAGTGCATATTCGCTGCCCCGTCCGGTTTTTTTGAATTCCGGACCCATCGCTCGGAAAGTTTGTGTGTTACCAACCAGTTCACGCTGGGGCTGGCCAGAATTGTCAATTCATGTTTGTTCGGGTATCGTCTTCAATGATGGTCAATTAGTTAATCGGCCAGATAATAACGAAATGGGACNCCCCCCCCCCCCCCCCACACACACACACACAATAAATCGGGACTTCCATGCCGGTTCGGACAATCGTGCCACAAACCTTTTTGGCTACAATTAAATTCGCACGCAACTCACAGTTATCTGTGAGTAGTGGTGTGGGCTAAGTTCAAAGCCCTGATGAGACGATGGATATGTACAACTGATGAGCTTTAAGGAGAGCAAAACTCAAGTCTAGTGCTTCCTAATCGTATAACTGAGGATTGTGAGTGAAGTTGAAGGCTGAAGAATGATCAGTCTAAATCAAAGCAAACAATTGTGTTTTACATTTTACTCCCATTTACTCTTGAGTTGTGGCGTAAGATGATAAGTGATTGTGTCCTAGCCTGATCGATTTTGGCATCAGACACTGTCCAACCAGTCAACCATACACTCGGAAAGCACCAGAGTCGAGCTTCACTCTTGTCAGAGCCCGTCATTTGTGTTTATTCCTGTTTCTTGGATTCGAGATTTGAACTCCGGAACCTTTGCAGGAAACGCGTGTTACTCCGATAAATCGCTAATCCTCTCCTCGCAAAGTAGTTTGATATGCGAAGCACCGTTTTGTCTGATAGTTAGTGTAGGTTATCGCATCACGANTTGTGCAGTCAGGGAAATTAAATTGTCTCATCATCACCATTATTATTATCATCCTCCTTCGATTAATTAACAGCAGTGAATATGTAGCGTACAAACAATAGGGTGCCTGTTGTGTTTTTGTATATGCGTCAGTTGACCTACTTTGTTTGTCCTTGTATTGGTGCTTACCACTGATGATGGAATGCGTTAATTTTTCACGGTTGGTTTATTTAGGGCGGACGGCAAATCACACATCACAAGTGTGACTCTTTTTATGTGTGCGCACAGGGTTGAATGGATGATACTGTCACAATCGAAATTTGATCTCATGAAACGGAAATTGACTTAGGTAATAAAGATAGACCAGTAAAGAGTGGAGTGTGTTCGTCAACTTAGAATGCGATCCCTGTCAATTGTTGTTGTTGGATTTTGTGCTGAAACCGAGTCTCATGCTGCTAGACGCAAGAAGTTATGTTTATTCGAGGATCATCACACTGTTGTTGCAGATGAGGTGAAGGGTCAAATTGAATTTCGTGACGAACTTTATCGTGATCAAGTGAGTTGTATGCCTTCGTTCTACCTGTATGGTCTCATGTGCTATATCCAGATTGTTCAATGAGCGTACACTGCTGATGAAACCCAACAAGGTCCAAACAGTTGTGGAGTGCCTCTCAGCTCTTCACTTTCCATTCCCTTTGCTCATTTATCACAACCAGCGGTTAAATCATCATTCGTGGAGATTCCTTTGAGTAGTGAACAGATAGGACCTCGGTGACACTAATGCGATGGGCTTGTACCAAAGCATTGCCGAAATCAGTTCACCGAGCACAGTTTGAAAGACACTACATCATAGGTATGCATTGGTGATAGGATCGCTTTGATTATAACGTTTCGCAGATAATAACCTTTGAGGTATTGATACTTTCTATCAGTTTAACCGACTAAAACCGAGTTGAAGATCAGTGAGAAATCTCGTTCCATTGGCTCTTTGTGTAGTAGTTCAGCACCCCACCCCACCCCTAGTTTTGTCGTGAAATTCCAGTGCCCATCCGATTTCATATAACATATGCAAACTAGGAATGGAACATGCGCTCACTCGTAATCTGCTAATACGTCCACGTGCACGCTTACTTTTATCGTCTGCTCCACTTTTCTCTGCCCTCGTCGGATCGATTCAGCCGAACCACGTTGGCATCATCAACAAATATATGTCGCTCACGGATGTTGTGAAGAAACAGATTGAAGTGGTCAGGTAAGTTTTGTCACCAATCTTTATATTCAAGATAACTGTGAGAAGTGATCGGTGAGGGACTAATGTTTCTAAAGGTGATTTCCTGACCATAATCACATTCCACGAATCGCGCAGTATTCAGTTACTTCAGTTTGTTCAACAGAGAAGATATAGAATGCATATAGACTGGGGTTACAAGACTAATAAATAGATATGCACGAGCGCTACTGTTTGCGACACTTAACCGTATCACTCAATGTCTCTAACCACAGACTACTGTTCCAAGGAATCGCACAATATTCAGTTATTTCAGTTTCAGTTTGTACAACCGTTAACATTGCTTCAATTTTGGAGTCTATCTCTTGACCACGCGTTTGATTGATCAAAGAACAAGGTCAAGAGCAAACTCGATCGAGGTCCAGCTATGCGACGCTCAGTCTGGTACATATCGTCAGCCGAACTTGGATTAAGATGTCTTTTTCTAATGTTCATATTGGTTGTCGTATGGTGTAAGACATCTGGTTGGCGTGTATGTGCAAACTTCTAATTCTGGCTATTCCTAATTGACAGGAATCACCAGCTTGCTTACGTATGGGCACCAAGGGACATCGGTTCGCCTGAGACTACATCGAGGTCATAGCAGGAATAGAAACTGGTACGAAGTGGCTGAAATCTGTTTTTACTACGGATGGATCAATTGACAAACGTTCGCTCTCACATCTCAACCTCTGAAATCTCTGGTATATGCTTATCCCCTATTGCTCGAGATGTGGTCAGCAAGAGTTCTCCGAAATCGCACACTGCTTGTGTGGACAGAACCTCCACACTAGAATCTCAAAGCTGGAACTCTTGGGCCAGCAATAAATATGCACTAGTCGCACGGAGGGCAATAGACCAATTCTTATGACGTAAAGCAACGAATCTAAGATCTAAACCGTCTCGTAACCATTATTTTGGTTTCCTTGTAGTTAACGGTTTGGTGTTGGGGAGGAGATCACATCACTAATAAAAAGTAGACCAGCTTTTACAACCTTTGTTACCTGTGGTGCCACATTAGCATGTGACTTTCCCTTAAGGAAAGGTTGTAATTCTCTGCAATTCTTAGTGTTTTGCTTTCCGGTTGAATGACCTGCCGCACCTCCCTTCTTGCTGAGGGTGCTAATTCACCACCGATATCTCCGATGCATTGTTCGTGTCTGGTAGGACCACTGAGTGAGCAATGACGAGGTTCAAGCGTTCCTACCTGATAAGAAATGACAACAAGAACGCCACTGCTGTCGGTTCGATGCCATATCCTTCAATGTCTCCAATCAATCGGGAGTCTTTCGGACCCCAACCTGGAAGGCGAGAGACACCTACTCTACCTGATGGTTCTGTGCATTTTTTCATGCCTCGTCTCCACGTCATCTGTTGACCTCCACGCGGTTTCCTCCAGCCCGGATTAGCTACAGCGAATAAAGCGCGTTGCGGCAGACGACGACTGGACATACGCAATACGTGCCCTAGCCAGCGAAGTCCACTAACCTGAATTCGGTGTGCTAGCAGGTTTATCCCTGATAGACTCACAAACACACGGCGGCTCAACTCCACATTACTAACCCGTTCGCTCCNGCTCCATCCAATGTGGGCTAAACTGCGTAAACATCGACAGTCGAACACCTCTAGTCGATGGATATCTTCTACTTGCAAATTCAAGGTCTCACAACCATAAAGCAGAACCGAACGAACTCTAGCGCAATATACACAACCTTCCAACTTCAGTGAAACGTCGCATCTACGCCAAAAGTGTTTCAGTCTTGCGTATGCTGCTCGAGCCTTGGAAATGCGGACGGTTATCTTTGCTGCGCTACCGTCTTTGGTCACGCAGCTACCTAAGTAGGGAAAGCAATTCACCGTAACTCTTTCCTGACCATCTAGTTTAAGAGCGGGCGTAGGTGATACCCAGTCCTGCAGCATTACTTTACACTCTGAAGATGCAAAGCACATACCAAATGTGGCAACTGCACTTGTTAGTCTTACAAGTGTGCTTTGCGCGTCCTCCATTTATTCGAACAGACAGACGACGTCATCGGCGTATTCTAAATCGCACAGCCTTTCTCCACCTGCCTATTCAATACCTACGTTTTGGACACCACCTAGTGCGTTCTCCAGTGTTCCGTCTACGACGAAGTTGAACAAGAACGGCGAGAGAGGGCACCCTTGACGAATGCCGCTGCTGGTGATGAACATCATAGACCCTTACGCTACCAGAGGTATGCGAATACAGTGACCTCAGCAAGTTAACGTACTTCTGGGGCATTCCTTTTCGAAGAAGAGAGCTCATCAGAGCTTCGCGATCAACTAATTCGAAGGTTCCTTTCAGGTCGGAGATAGGTGTGACTCAGCTCAAGGATGTGGCGCACCGTAAAAATTTGATGAATACATCCACGGTCAGGCCGAGTCAGACGTCGAAGTATGACCGAGGTGATGATCGAGATCAAACTTATCCAGCGGTAATTTTCGCAGTCATTGCGAGATCCTTTTTTGAAAATGGGAACGATCGGTGACTCTCCCCAAGATGAAGGAATGTGCCCTCGTGCCCAAATGTTGCGCAGTAAGGTAGTAATACAACTTACGAGGTTATCACCTCCCATCTTGAACAGAGTGAGTGGGAGCTCCTCTGGTCCTGCTGCTTTAACTCGTTTCAGAGCTTGAATGCAAAACCAAACTTCTGCTTCCGTTGAAGGATCGCACGACACTACCCAAGGAGCTTCCGTTGCGGATGAGGCAACTTGGCTAGCGGCAGGCCAGCTAAACG
>UZAN01058790.1:0-11801 GCA_900618425.1 Echinostoma caproni
ACTGACCACTAGTTTGTTCAGTCACTTCGGTACACTTTTGGTACTCTATACTCAAATAGTGGTTATTCAGTACCAGTAAGTGTTCTTTCTCCGACATCCCCTTGTATCAAGCTTCCATTACCTCGATCACAATGCATAAACAGATTGCAATAGCATGAAATACGACTCCATGACGTTTTGTTTATCCTAGTACTCGTCTCTCGGCACGTTGCGCCCGAATCTTCAGAATAATTCATGTAAAAACTGAGACATGCATAAGAATAATGTCAGGTAGATTGGATGCATCCTATGCACGCTACCCCCATCAAATTCCTCCACATTGGAAATTGTTCGAATGATTAAACACAATACAGTTGGTGAGTGCCTGTAATAATTGTACAGGATACTTTATTTTCAATGGAGTCAGGTACAATGAAAAGGATACCACAAATTTTCGGTGATATTTTGAACAGAAAGCCGCTGATTGACGTGTTTGACCTGTTTCCCATAAGCTTCAACTTCAAGCGGGAGAATTCTTGAAACGCGTTACATCGAACGATTTGGATGAAGCAGTGAAAGCAACATGGGAAAATCGACAGTGGAGTATAAGTGAGTATGGCAAATTCCAATGGATTTGATTTGAATAGAAAATAGGAAGAATCACGAGCGCTACTGCTTACATCACTCTCATACTTATACAGCACTCGCTCACTGTATGTGATCAATGATTACTTCGACCCTGAAGCCCTTATGCAGGAATCTTAGTGCAACCTAACTAAACGATCTTAATGGTTAGAGTTTTCGTGTCCTCGTTTGATGTTTTCTTTTCATCACTTCTTATGGATCTTGGTATGAGATTCTCACAGTTTAATTCGTTTCGGCTAAGTATTAAAAGATTGCTGCATTGAGTGACTATGACTCACTGACTGGTAATCTGTATCATCCATCCCACCCCGTCGATTTGCATGTTCGTGTGAATTAATTGGAAATGGTAATTAGGTATACGGGAAGCATTCGACTAGAACGTCAATATGAGGAAATGTTCCCTTATATTTTGCCTTGTATTTTAAAGGAGACATACCACATATCGTCCAATGCAATAAATAAGATGTACGCTACTGTGCACACCGGGATACCGGTAAGGTGATCCTCCGAGGATCGGAAAGTGTTAGAAATTTTTTTCCAGCAACATTCTCTGGAGGATTGTGTTGTTAATGCCTGCAATAAGGTGACCACACAACTGCTCCTCCAGTCTGTCTCCATAATTACACTTGGGAACCTGTTTGTTTAGCAAAAGAATGAAATCCCGACAGGGAATTGACTCGGCACGAACCAACAAATTGTATTTTGCCCTCTCATTAGCTTTAAACTCAACAGGAATCACGTGGGCAAGAAGCAATTGTTTCAGCATTCAGAATGATAAATTGGCCGGATTGTCGCAGAAAGCGAGATTCGTCAGCAAAAAATACATTTCCTTTCTACCAACCGTGAGAAATAGTATGGAGGTCTCCTGCTTTCGGTTTTGCCGTAGACTATGTCAGAGCTCGAACCGTTCGACCCATTCTTCAATCTCAGACGGATGTGAATGTAGATTCGGAGATTCGATAGTGCGGAGCTCCATGCCGTGACGCCAATTGTATTATTCTGAATAGAAATCGAAGTCGAATAGCGCGAACTCGGTATCGGGCTGAATACCCATTGAATAGCGCAGACTCAAGTAGAACCAAAACGACCTGTGGATACAGTTAATTCTACTCAGGAAACCATGGGAATATATATCACAAGTCACAAACAATCACTTGTCGATTCTTGAATGTCAAGTCGGTAACGATACGCTTTATCTACTTACCTTCTTGCACTCGGCCAATCCGGATGATGCCAATCGGGACCACAGCGTTGGTCGGTTATCGCGTTTCTTAATTGTTTATCTGGGGGCTGTACCGCGGTGCGTGCATACCCGTTATACGATCACCACACGAGTGTCCGATTCGTCGTGTTGCTGGCGGGATAGAGTAGCTTCCAACACCGGGTTCGGTTGATTTGGGATTAGTAATCCTCTCAATTTAACCCCGTTTCTTGAACGATGTCTCCTTCGGGGTATCCTGAAATGGAGAACAACACGCAGGGATAACTCCTCACCTCATTGGTTAGAGACCTGAAGTACATATGAGTTCGCATACACAGATCGCAGGTGAGAGAAAAGGCAGTTTGAGAACAATTCCAACATTCAAACCCGAGTTCACTCCATTTCACAAAATTCCGACTAAAGTGGAAGTTATTCTTGACGTTCTCACCCTAAATGCTAACCTCGGGGAACGTTGCTGACCAAAATGCGCCCACTGCCACCTCGAAGGCAAACGTGTATTATCTGTGGCATATCAAATCTCACCAGAAAATTGTTGCAAATTACGTGGCACAGTAGGAACCCATCTGTTTCTGTACTAGTGTTAGTGACATTCACCAGATCAAATGGTTATCCTTTGTCATAATGCCTCAATTTCCAAACAAAAGTGCCAGTGAGGGACCGATTATATATTTAGGATCAATTATTGCAAATTTTAATTTATGTCAGTTATTGTTTTGGATGTGTATGTGGCGCAGTATCTAAGCAAAAGTTATTTTAATCCTAATTGCAGCTACTTTCTTGGGAATCCCGGTTTCCAACCGAATCTCTTTCTGGTTTTTATCTCGTTTATTTTGAACGCAAATATCAAATCAACTAATCTCAAAATTGGTTATTGGAACATAAATGAGCTCTGAGTGGTAGTGATTTATTTCCTGTGAGAATATACTATCGTAGGTTTCGTGGCACAGATGGAATAATGAACGGTATATTCAGCCAGTTTGTGAAATGTGTTTTGTTGGTGAATAAGTGAAGTATTTTGCCTATCAAACCTCTAGTACTTTTGGCAATGTTTTTTTAAGGAATCCCTCAGAGTGGAATTTCTATAAATGATGAAACGAAAGACGTTCCTAAGGAAGATCTTTGAAAGCTAGATATTATTCCAGTGACCAACAGAAAGTCACTTTTCACTTTCCACGAGCATCAATAGAGCATGTGACTAGATCGCAACCTACACGCGTCGTAACATGTTTCATACAAATCAGTTATGTCAAGCATACAATCTCACGCTCTACAACATCATGCTTGTGATTACCAAATATACGAAATGACTTGAAGTACTATACTGAACTACTCAGTTGTGAAAGCACTTCTATAGTTGGAACAATTGTACGTCATACCCTCAGATGCATACATCCAACTGGGCTGTCTTATGCAACTAAGAGCAATTTTTATAGTACACGCGATGCATGATGTGACGTAATTCACTAAAGTATTGCAAGATACTGAGCTTTTCCGTACCTGCAACAACAGCGATCGATAAAATGTTTGATAGAATTTACGTGATAAAGAACATTCCTTCAACTAGACTGTAATAAAAATAACTTAGAACTCGCTCATTGAAATGCGTATTGGGAACCTGAAACGGTACTTTTGTACGAACTAGGCTTCTGCCAGTCATGAACAAGCACTTTTACCTTTGATCGTGCAAAGCGCATACCATACCTGGATTCTTCTATCGCTAAGTGGTATAAAGCTTGCATTGTCACCCAAGAAGCCAACGTCCGCAACATATTGCAAGCCAAGAACTCTGTTCCCTGGAAGGAAGGAGTTCGACTCCACCGTTTGCTCAACCGAACAAAGCGTCCTGCAGAGCCCCCTCTATGACGAAGTTGAAAGGAAAGGAGATATAGTGCAGGATCGACACATACTTCTCAGGTACTCCATTTCTCAACATATAGCTCTATAGTGCGGTTTTATCAACAGAATCGCAGGCCGTGCGAATGTCTAATAACAAAGTGGTCCATGGTTAGCATGGCGGTGCTCAAGCAGCCGTCGGAGGGTGAATTTCGATCGATGCATCCACAGCCGGCAGGAAACTCAGCCTGCTCCTCGCAGGCATGTCCCTCACGCGTTTTGTACAAACTACGAAGAATGATGGACGCTAACAGCTTTGACGCTTTTCAGATCAGGCTTATACCCCTATAATTGGCGAAATCATTGCGCAGGCCCTTTGCAAAAAGGAGAGGACAATCGACTCCCCCACGCGGAGGGAACCTGCTCAGTGTTCCAAACTTAAGAGTACAGAACATGTAACAATAGGATCAAGTTTGTTTTAGCCACAACGGGAGTACCAAAACACAAGATTTCGGTGACAACTCACGTTGTGGCTAAAACAAACCTGATTCTATTGTTACCATGAGCACAACGCCCAAACTTTTTTGAAATGATCCGCAAGACTTATGGATTATTAACTGTTTTACAGAACATGTAGTTCTCTAACAAGCTCTATTCCATCATCTCTCCATAGAGCAAGGCAAAGGCCACTGAGGCCCGGCGCTTTGTGACGTCCCAAAACTTGGATTTTTTAAGGATTTCTGCCTCCGAAAGTAGGTCTATTGATACAGACCACGGGACGTGTGCCGGAATAGCTGTGGGAGAAGCTGACGCTAAACTGTGCTTTGAAGTGCTCCGTCAAGCGTTCTATACGTCGTTGTTAATTGTAAATAAGGGCGCCGTCATCTTCATAGATCGTCTCGCTTACATCCAAAGTTTTCCTACCGGTGACTCAGTTGAGATATAAGAACTTACGGGGATTTTCCATGGTGAGAGCAGGTTCTATTTCCGATGCCCGTTGAGACCACAAGATCTCGCGATCTCAGCGTAGGCTTGCGTTAAGTTCACGTTTCATTACGAACCGTGTTACTTTATGACCGCTGCCGGTTGTAAGTGACTGACATGGGCCAAGAAGGCAAAGAGACTCTGCGGAAATCGAGGGCGTCACGACGCGGCAGGTCAGACTAACATTAACTAAGCCATCAGAATGCACGGCATTCTTGATAAGCGACCTGTGCTCACTGATGTTATCAAGTGAGGTAGGTTCTAGCTTTTCAGTTAGCACGTTTAGAAAGACGGCTAAGCATGCTGGTTGAGATAAATTATCGTAGTGTGACCGCTGCTATATCGTACATTTAGTACGCCCATCAAAGAACTTGAATAGTTTGGTGCAAATACCGAGCGACTGGCTTCGTTGGTAGTGAGATCGATAGGTAGTACGATTTGTAGTCTGTTGTACAAACCCACCATTTATGGCTTATAGNAGCAAGGTGGTCCATCTGCGTTTGTAGCTGACTCGAGGAGGGTGGACACCAAGTGGTGTATCGGCAGTTGGAGCGTCTGAAAGTTTTACTGGTGACGAATAGACGGAGGTCAGAATATGGAGCCAACAGCTGTTCTGCTTTTTCGGGGCGACAGGAATCCTGTCTGAAGGTACCATTCAGGTGAGCCTGACTCAAAATCAGCCGGCCCACTCTAGTAATCATATTTCCTGCCAAAATCAAGATATCAGCCCAATTTGCTCTACGTAAGAGGTCGTTTAACGTTTGGTAAAACGTATCTGGGCTACAGTTGGTGAATGCGTACGGTCAGACGACAAACAAGTTGCATCTTTCGGAGCGACGATTGGTCACTTTAGACGAACCCCTGAGTCTCATTGCGCATAACCTACAGTTGACTGGAATTCAATCCAACAAGATCAGAAGCCACAGTTTCAAGATCCTCAGATAGACGCAAATGAAATTTCACCGATGTTTTCGACGGGAACGTCAACCGCATGGCCGAATGAGAGTTTTGAATGCGACTTCCTTGGATACGACACACATCGACTGTACGAGCTATCCACGCCCGTTATCCTATACTCACTAAAGTACACATGTTAAATATGACTACTTTGAATGGGCATGGAGGACGAAGAAGAGCTTCAACCGATCAATAAAGATTCCCTGAGAGAAAAGAGACGGAATTTCCATCGCACGCATAACTGGTTGTGAGATTATTGGAGATTTTGATAATCATTAAAATATTTGAGGGGATGAATGTCAGGTGGAGTGAAAACTTGAAAACGGAAGTAATGAACGGTGTGAAGCGTTTCTTTCATGCATATAAAGAACTGAAACAACGAGTTATTGATTAGACTGAAGTTATATGTTTCCCTTGTGGGTTGTTGTACTACTCGGACGCCCAGTCCAGGGTAGGCCTTGTTCGAGGATGCACTCTAGTCTTTACGCAACCAAACGTGAGTCACAAGGCGGCAGTCTTGTTCCAGATAAGCCAGTAACCATTCGGTTGGTTCATTCGCCTTCTCTGGATAATCTTGTTGGATAGATGGAATTCGATAAAGGGGGCAATGGCCATTTTCAGTGGCGGGCCACACTTGCCACGTTGCACCGCATTGTTTGTGGTAAAATCCATCACATCCTCGAGCACTGCCGCTGATCGACCCGACCGCTTATTCAGTGAAAACAAAACCCACCTCATTCACAGGTAACCGCCAGTTAGCGGCTGTTTCCCTATCCACAACCTCCGGACGCGCTCGGTGGCATGCAGTTCTGCTCCTGTCCGGAGATCGTTTTGTGTTGACTCATTGGAACATCTTTATTGATAAAATGTATGGTACCCTTTCTTTTAAGGGAATGCACAAAAATATATACATATATTCATGGAGAAAGATAGAATGCCAGGATAATTTTGCGACATATAATGATCAGTGCCAGAGATGTTTGTGTCTGAATTCCAGCAGTTAAAATTTCGTTTTTATTTAACGTGAAAGTGCATGGAAATATCACTGTCTTTAAGAGGACTGGTTGAAGAAGTTGAATGTATTTGTTGAATTCGCGACGAAGGGATATGGGACAGCACAGAGCTCCATCTCACACGTAAATGGCGGATTTGAGCATTGTACAAAGGAAGCGTGTTTTGTTAAAATAAGTGCTTGCAGCATGATAAAATCGACTTTGTGCGCGAAGCGAATGAGTATATAACTTAAGACCAAAAATTGATTGAAGTTTTTGACCGCGGCCAGAAGCGATAATCTTTAGGTGGAGGTAGTGCGGTTAGAGTGAGTGAATGGGAGTGAAATTGTGATTTATATAAGCCTTGGTACCAAAAACCTTCAGTGAATTTATCAGAATAGATACATAAGATACTAATATGGACGGTTTTAATATGCATTCAGGCGGTATTCTCACAGGATGATTAACAAATCCTCCAAAGGGATCGATTGAAGAGACGTGTCTTACGGTGGTCAGTTCGCATCAAAGAGTCTTTCATTCGGATAATAAACGAGACAACTGGTGAAAAAAAATTAAAACGGGTGTTCTAATTTCAAAAGATGGTTGCTAGCTTGAGGTATATTGTTTATTACAAAATATACTTAGGATGTGCATAAAGTGGCGTGCAAATGGCAAGATATCTCATTTGGAACATGTCTTCACAATTGTCGACAACACACAGGATAATGAATGGGAAAGTCAGTGGTTATCATTTTAAACGCATCAAATCGCCTTACGAAGTTTCTTTTTAACATTGAATGTTGAATGTAACAGTCCAAATGAACATTAACTGGGGGAAAAATCGAATATTGCGTACGGTCTATTCGGGATACACGTTCAGAGCGAAGCGAAACTTCATAAAACAGCACAGAAGAACGTGGCAACAAAAAAGCGTTTTAGTGATCCGTACAAAAACAAACGGTCTATTTTCATCAGTGGTGATGCTTCCTGACTCAAATGGGTAACGAAAATAATTCTCAGCGCACAAGGCTTGGTGGGTTACCTTAGGAGATCAGATCTTAGAATACCGCAGTATCTCGCAGTACTCGGGTTTCAGTAATCCAATACCGCGTTTAGAATACAACTTTATTGTTGATAAAAGTTTGTATCATGAATACAGATATTCTTTTTAACGCTTTAGCAACTTTGTTCGAAATACGTCCTGGACGAATTTATTGCATCTCAGCTGGTGTCTACTGCAGACATGTTTACAGAATTTCAGAATGCAACATACACANTAATTTCAACAAAGTAAAGTACGGGTTACAGAAACATCATTTTGTTGATGGTTTTTTGCTCATACTATTTGGAACATTCTGGCCATATCATTTTAGATAACTCAAATTAATTTCCTTCGGTCAAGGAAGTGTACTTTTCAGTAATTAAGGAACTTGGTATTGTGCATGAACTGTCCGTACCAGTAACTGGCTGGTTGACATGAAAATCATGTCTTGAACCCTTTTCGACGTATGTTTCAACCCCCGGTGCATATTAAGCTTTCTGTTTTGCCTGCATGAGTGTTACCACTTTCATATGGAAATCTAAATATTAACATTGAGTTGATGTACAGGGGCAGGTGTTATTGAAATGTTGCACGAAGCTGATATTTACAGTGTGCTTATTTCAGACGGATAGTATGCTAATTGTACGAACAAGAATATGACTCCAGTTTCTGGACGTATACTTGGCAGCTATCTCCAAATAAAAGAATATGGATATAACAGTTAGTAAACAAAACAATTTTTAGTATTTTTCCCAAATAATGAAAATAATTGCACTGCAAAGCACGATGCAGCGAGCAGGTAGCCACCAAATCTACTGCAAAATTTTCATGAAATATAGAATGATTTTCTCCTTTGTGAAGGCAGATTCGGTTCTCATAGGTGATGCTCTCATACAAGATACCGAACCGAGTTGATATGTAACTTGAGTCGAACGAAGCCTACAGCGCATTTCCTCTCTATACGCCCTTGTTTACGCACTACAGCAGTTGTTTCATATAATGAACGAAAAAATCCGATTGCCTCTCTGCCGTTTCTCATTCCACCGAGACGATCAGGCGTCTGACGGTTACAGCATGTGTGAACAATATGGGTGAGACGATCTGATAGTTTGAATATCGAACACCCACCCAGTTGTCAACAAATTTTGCGTCTAACCGTTCATGCAATAAAGTTGACCTGCTCTTATTTCAATATTTTAACTATGTTTATACCCTAAGGGTATTCCTAGGAACCGATGTTATTACTCCGTGAAGAATGCAATGTTGGACGTTCGCTCTCGATGAATTGCATTGTCGTGCAGCACTCCTAGTTGGTATCACAAAGCCTGGCCATAAAATCGGTTGGCATGTGGTGCTCACATGCGCCATGTAAAAAATACCGTTTAGCCGAGAAATGAACGACTTCCTGAGTGCCGGTTACCCTAGGTTTGTCAGTCACGAATGTCGAAAATCAAGGTTTTTAAGGGACAGCCAAATTTGAGCGCTTACACCAATAATCATACGATACGCATATGGAAACCAATGAAACCTGCATACTATTAAATTCAAAGTTGGCGCGCCGTTCTACTGGCTGCGATACATTTTCTTCCTCTCGAAATTATTTTATTTTCCTGGTATTGATCACTCAAACGTTCTATTCGCGGTCTCAGTTATTGAGTTTCAAACATGATCCGCTGAATACTGTTTGTTATGTTCTTGTTGGCTCATTTTCGGATTCCTACTAAAATAAAGAAATGCAAGCGTGGTGGCTGGCAAGCAGAGCTTGGTCGCACACCACCATGGAAAATAACTTTGCCCTCATTGATCAGCACGAACATCCGGTCGCTCTTCGAAAAGATGATGAATCTGACGTGCATCCTTGATTAACACATCCATCCTAACACGTGTTTGTTTTTCAAAAATCCTGGCTTTATCATAATATCGAGTATTCACTAATACGAATCAATAGTTTTAGATGTTTTCCTAAGGACATAAAGCACTGTAAGAAGCAAACAGGAGGTTCAGCGATCACGTACACCCTTTTAACCTGGAGCGGAAAGTCCGAAATTCCATTGGATTATTCCGCTGATGGCATTGACTGCTTGGCCATTAAATGTTTCCCTAGATTTATGAGATACAAAAGTAGAATCATTACCAAATTATTCATAGCCCCCTTTTGTACCCAGTCTCACATTTCCTTCATCCGTCCGTCTTTCGTTGTTCTCATAGATGACGGTCTCCACATCGTTGTTTAATAACTTTGATCATGCATCCACCTATCCTATAACTTCTCTTGGCCTAACTGAGATTTGCTTGTCCACCACAAAAGACGATTCATTTGTAGAACGCTGAATATTTTGCCCTAAGATTCACGGCACCCGTTTCCAATAGTGATTATGCACTGATTCTCAGAAGAGCAACAGTGTACTTCCATCCCGTTCAAAATACTCTCACAAGAACCAACCAAGTCGCTATTCGTCTTCGAAATCTCTCCCCAAGAAACACTCTCCATCTTGAGCCTTCCATTAGTGTCGTTGCGGTTTACATCTTATCCCTCTTTCCGCAAAGCAGTAAACTCATTCACCGAAGCACTTAACCACACGTTCAACCTATGCTGCCCTTCTGAAACATTATTTGCTTGCAACGGCAGAATGGCATCCCCATGGTTGAAGTCATTCAGAAGACAGAAGGAACGATCGTGCAAATCTAGAGACTCAGCGGCTGTCAAGTATAAAAACAACGTGATCAAAGGTGAAGTAAAACTCATGAATGTGTCACACCTCCCAGCTTCTGCAACGTATCAGCAGTGAGCGAATTTGACAAGGTATCAAATTGCCATGTGGGACAAAATCCAGAACGCAGGATTAGACAACCGATTTGGACAGTGCTAATGCAGCATTTATCCACCTATCACGTGATGTCATCACGCCATTTGTTCTAGACCATGTCATTCAAATAGAGTCCGTTTCGAATGAAGAAACTCTTGAGATTTGCGTACCGTGAAAACCACGTGCGGTGTTGGTCCTGATGGTCTTTCATTTCCCCTTCTGAAATATTGTCTCAGTGAAATATTTACATCATTTTTGAACAATTGCCCAAAAACCTGTTTGATACCAGACCGTTGGAAACCAGTAACAATCGTTCCCATTCTCAAATCGTCTGCTTCAAAAGTTCGAACCAATCGCTTTGGTCCCATCGCTTTAACTTCTTATGGACTTAAGCTAGCAGAGCGTGTTTTTCTTTAGCGCATTCAGTTCACCATTGACGTCCCGTATGGCCGTCTTCAGTTTGTCTATAAACGAAACAGATGCACGTTAAATGCATTTTCCCCTTTTTTACATAAAATTACCGAATCCCTAAATGGCCCTGCGAAATCTGCCCGTTTTGCTTTTGGATTACCCATCTGCTTTTACTTCTATTCCTCGTCCCCTTCTGCTTCATAAACTGGAGACCTTTGATTGTCCTAGATAGTTATTTGCTCGGTTAGCCGATTACTTCTCCGGGAGCACGATGTGTACCAGGTTGATTCGGAAGAAATCCAAACTGTTGTTGAACCATTCTAGAGTACTCCAAAGTGCTGTTCTTTCCCCATACTCATATTATACGTATATGAATGAGTTGTCTGCTAGTGCCCTCACATCTCTCTTTTAATATGCTGACGATGTGGTGTTGTGTCAGGCCATTTCCAACTCTTCTTGTCTTTCACAATTTTACGAAAAATTGGATAACCTCCAACGGTTTTCCGCCAAATCCGGAATATCTCCTATTCTCTGTATTCCTCCAAATGTTTCGAATGTCTCTTTAAATTACTCACTCTCTTCTCTCCCAAATGAATCAGTATCTCGTTTAAACTGTATTAATTACCTGGGTGTTTATGTTGATTCCAATCTTCACTGGACGTCTTACATTCAACATATTGTCAGTAAGCTTCGATCGCTTTCTTCTCATATCCGTAAACTTCGTCCGTTTTGTATTCACCTACGAATTATTTTCAAATTTGTGTACTACTGTGTTTTCCCCGTTTCACTGTTATTTTCTGCAATCTCCTAAATACAAATTTCAATCTGCTTCGACGTGGGTTCTCATCATTCGTCATGTCTTTTAAATCCCGCTGATAGAGCTGGATCGAACGTCATTTGAATGCCTGTGAAACGTTTGCGCATCGAGT
>UZAN01058793.1:0-11799 GCA_900618425.1 Echinostoma caproni
TGATTACCAACGAAAGACGCCAGATCAACATGATCTCGTATCTAAGTCCTGTTGGTAAAAGCGATCACCTCTTGCTATCCTTTGACTATATTATCCACTGGCCAACTTGCAGATCCTCTTCCAGCATGCTACGTTCCTTAAAAAAGCCGATTTCGTTCTCTTACAAGAATTCCTGACCAACAGGCTGGGCCCCTGCAATATTGATACCGACCCGAACAACCTAGATGAGTTGCTTGAGAATTTAATTCACGAGGCGGACCACTTGTTCGTTACTAGAGTTCAAGATGTATCTTACCATAGCTCTCACCTACCCCGTTCCATTCGGCACCTAATGGACAAGCAGGCGCGTTCATTTGCCAAACTAAAGTGTGCTGAGCTCGACGTTGATGCTGTCGATTTCAGGCAAGTCTGCAACTTATTTAAGCATAGAGTTAGGGAACTCCATAATAGACAACAGAAAGCAATTCTTCTTCGTGCTAGAAGCAACCCTAATTCCTTATTCAAATCACTTCGCCGTAAAAGGCAATCAACCCCCACTGCAATATTCCTTAAGCCGCCTGACGGCTCTCCTGTAACCTCCTCTGCTCAGGTAGCCGAAATCTTCCCGTCTCATTATGAAGCTGCCTGTGATTTTCTTCCTGTCTCTTCCCACCCGATTGTTTTCCCTCTTAACACACCGCCCCCATTACAATATTTCACCATTCTTCCAGTGGAGACCGAATCATGCCTCAAATCTCTGAATGCCTTTAGTTCAGTAGGACCAGACGGTATCCATCCTTGAGTGTTAAAAAAGGCCGCCTCGGTCCTTGCTCCGTACTATTCCACCCTCTTACAAGTGTCCAGATGCTGGAATATTCCCTTTATCCTGGAAGAGACGCATCATATCTTACCAATTTAAAAGAGGGAACCGGCGCACTCCTAGTAGTTATAGACTCGCCAGCTTGACTAGCGTGCCAAGCAACGTCTTTGGACGGGTCCTAAACAAGCAATACTAAAACACTTATCAGATAACTTCTTCTTTCCCAAACCCAACACGGCTTCCACCTTGGCAGATCCTGCATCTCCAATATGCTATCTACCATGGACATTCTAACTCAAGCCCATGATGACGGCTTGATTCCCCACGCGATTCTAATTGACTTTGTGAGAGCGTTTTATTGGGTCCCCCACGCTCCCTCACTCTATTAACTCGAGTCATACGGCCTCACTGGCAGACTCCTGGTCCTGCTTCGCGACATTCTTACGAACCGCACCTTCTCTGTCCGCCTAAATTCATCGACTTTATCTAATTACTCCATTTATACCGAAGTCCCACAAGGTTCCATCCTTGGCCCCTTCCTCCTCCTTAAAGATATTAATGACCTGCCACACAGGATCGGAGTCAACGCCACAAAGTACGCCGATGATGTGACAATTTGAGGCACCGATCCTATAGCTGTTCAGTCAGCGATGCATGCAGTCAAAGACTGGTCCACAGTCTGGAACCTTCCTGTAAATGACGATAAATGTGTTAGTATGTCGTTTGGGAGGGTTCCTGTATACAGCTTCAAGGATAGCGCTTCCACGACCATGGAGAGTGTAGAACACCAGGCCACTCTCGTTCTCCTACCACCAACAAAAAGCTAGTAGATCCACCTTCCGTGTTCTTAACTTCCTAAAACGCTCATTTCCCAGAAGAGATAGAGATGACTTTCACATTCTCTATAACACGTACATTTGACTCTTATTGGAATACGGGAGTCAAATTGCTCACTCTCGCTTGTTGAGCAACTGTACTGCCCTCGGCGTGTACAAGGGAGAGCGACAAAACTTGTGTATGGTTTGTCCTCCACTCCTTACTCTACACGCCTATCCATCTTGAATCTGTACCCCCCTGAAACCCACCGAATGAAAGATGACGTTTTCTTACTGTACAATATCTTCAAGTCCGGCAGGGTCGATAACTTCTTTTGCTCACTAGTATGGACGATCCTCGTGGGCATACATGAAACTCTTCAAACCGCGTGCGCGTACACTAGTCCGTTAGTACGCTTATACTTACAGGTTTATTCCTCTTTGGAATGGGTTCCCTCAAGAAGTAGTTAGTGCCGCCACAAAATCCGCTCTCAAAAGGAATCTAGACCTGTATCGTGGTCTAATTTCCGAACGGTAAATATCTCCCTGCCCCAAGGTGTTATTCATATTCCATATATTTTCCTGAACATTTTGATTTGTTGCAATGCAAGGAGATACTGCACCCAGCTCACCTTCTTTTGCCTCATTTCAGGTAACCTTCTTGTTCAAATAGGATGCGTACTCGCTCTGATTAGGCGGTGGTGACGAAGTGGTTAGGTCACCCAGTAGTGACCTGAGTGTTCCGATTTCAAGCCGCTCCACTACCGCCCACCTTCCCTATATATGTATTTTCCTCAGGCAGCCTTTGTATGGCCGCAGCCCCTTCCTGAAAGTTGATTATATATGTGTATATTCAATAAATAGAAAAAGGAAGTATAAAGACATTGTTTTTATCCAGTATCCCCTGCAGTGGAACCTTGGTCGTACCCGGCTCACCGAGATGCAGGACTAGGCGAAACCTTGGAAACCACTTAGCCTCGCAGCCGTCTAACACTTCAAGATTTCAAGACTTCCCGCCACATGAAGTAGGGTAGCTAGACTTTATAGTAAAATCAATCACGATGCCCTTCTAAGGGATGCCGTAGAACTCAGTTGGTATAAAGATGGCACACGAACCACGTAGTCAATATGCCAGGTTATCAATCAAATTATGAGTAAACTGACGGACAGACACTAGCCAAAAATAGTATTAGAAAGTAAAATGCTGAAACCCTGACTCACAACCAAATGTTGCACAGCGTTACGAAAACAACTTCACCTGGCACACATGTACTGAGCTAAAAACGTTCGATAACTGGCAGCGGTACATAAGACTTGTAAATCAATCGTGCAGTGTGTCCAGATCTGCTCGAAGTCAGTATCAAGCAAAACTGACAAGGAACATTATAACACAACCAAAACATTTTAAAGCGACGTTTAATCGCAGTCCAGGTCTCGAAAGGCAGTAGGTTCGCCTATGTATTTGTGAACAGTAATCCTGGACACGGACAAGAGCATCGTAAACGCATTCAAAGACCACTTCCAAACAATCGTTCGAGTGGGGACGGTTGTATACAACTTTGTAAACGTAGATGTTGAAGTACAATTTAGCTCAAGCCGGGTCATAGAACACGATATGGTCCTATCGGTGATCTCTGGACTCACCCCATCACAATCGGTCTGCCCAGAATACCGGGACCCGGCAATGCTAAAGCTACCGGTACCGGTAATGGCCGAACCCCGAAAATCACTGTTCAATTGCTCGACGTCAGCAGGCTTAGTATCGGTCGACTGGCGCAGAGCAAAGATACCTGCCATGAACTGGAAAGGTTATGCAGCGAACATCGAATACTATTTTCCGTTAAGCTTGATTAGCACCGTTTGTAAAGCGATGACGCGGATAATAATAAAAAAAATCTAGCGGAGTATGTGATACGTGTGCAGTGTTTTCCGAAAGAACAGCGCGCATTCTTCAAGGGTCGGTCCTGTTTAACCAATGTCTTAGTATTTTAAGATAAAAAAACAAAGAGGTTAGACAAAGGAAAATTAGTGTGTGCTACTTTGACTTCTAAAGGGTGTTCGACTCCGTTAACCACATACTCCTACTGCATAAATAAAAGGGTTAAAAGGCTCCAAACCAGGTATGTAACTGGATAGCCAGTCTACTCTATGAATGCACATACTTGGTAAAAATTGGATACACATTCTCCTGCGAAAGGAAAGGGGTTAACATTGGACTATTTCTCTTCCTCATATCTATCAACGATCTTTCAGAGGAGTTCGAAGACTCGTGCCTCATCTACGCAAACTGCATCAAAATATTTGGCGGCTCGTCCGATCGGCACTCAATATAAGACGACTTAGATGGGCTTTCAGCATGGATGGTAAGGTAGGATCCAACTTTGAACACAACCAAATGTTATGTTCTAAGTAAAATGCTCCATTACCATGGATATCCAGGAGAAAATTAAGAGGCCAGTAATTCTACGTAGGAAAGAGCAAAATCAGGTTGAATGCTAGGAAACACTCCTTCACCAATAGGATGACCAATTTCTTGAATCGTCTTTACAACAGAATCTTTCATGTTAACAAATTGCAAGCCTTTAAGATGAAACTAGATCGAGTATAGATGTAGACCTTACCAGAGTTGACCTAAAATATAACAGAAATACACCACTTTTCTTCTCTCCGTCCCTCACGTTTGGCATAAAGCTGTGCAAACGATTACTCTCTCGCGTACGTAAGACTCTCATCAACACGGCGAGAAGACAGTACATTTCTTCTTTTATTCAGTATCGCCGAAAACAGGCACTCCAAATACAAGATCCGAATCTCGCATCCTCTGATGTTAGTGGAACGACGTCCAGCCAGAATCAAGACAACCATAATGCCGAGGCCTCTACGTCCTGGACAATTGGATTTGATTTGATTAAAGATCTATCTTCTCCAGGCCTGCACACTTATAAAAATTCATCCAGAGGAGTGAGTTAGCAGTCTGTGACGGCACGAACTGTTGCACTCCGAACCACTTATTATTATAATTATTAATAATATTACTAAGTTAGTTCTTTACCGGTATTTGTCTTTGTTCTGTGTCCACATAAGTTAACTTATCTTGCTGGTTTCAATCAATTAACATGGGTGTAAACAGCGGGAACGAGAAGTGTAAGAAAAGCTTTGTCTCGGAGGGAATAGAGTGCGACAGGTGGTCTTAACTTGAAGTCTTGAAGTGACTCCCGGATTCGAGGCTTGCGCCCAACGGTTCCGGATCCATAATGATTTCTTGTTTTCTGTTCGTGGATGATGCAAAAAGAAAATTAGAAAAAAACCGGAGGGGCAGTATATCGTCTTGCCCAAGAACTGGCGATGCTAATTATTGTGGCAACAATAATAATAAACGTGACACTGTGCTATAGCAAATGGGTAGAAACAAATACATAAAAGGGCGATAGTATATTTGTTTCTTTGGTAAGAGGGCTTTGGAGGAGGCATTTGGACCTAGATATTTATCAAGTCGAGACTTGAATGACGCTTTGCCTGTTGAAGAGACCATCTCCTCTGACAATGCGTTCTAGTGTGCAATTACCCTGAAAGTGAAAAAAGATGTGCGAAGAGCAGTGAGAGGTTAAGGTTTGTATAACTTTTTCTATTAATCTGTGTTCCAGCCGTGGGAGCTAGATTGAAAAACTTATCTATTAAGCCCGAGGAGAACATGTAATGTAAAAGAAATACGTCCCCCTAATTCGCTTGACTTCCTGAGGATACAGACCAAGCTCCACTAAACGTTCAGGATAAGGTAGGCGTTGTATTCCAGCGACCGCTTTTATTACCGCCCTTTGAACTCGGTTAAAAGCATAACGATCAAGGATCAGGCCGAATGAACAACTTGACTAATATATTCTATAAGGGGACGAATATAGGTGCCATAAATGAGTGGAAAGTCCTTCTTGATGATAAGAGGGAAAGACCTTCGAAAAAGGTGACGAAGGCGGAAGGCATATTTACTGGCTAACTGGTTATGGTGTGAAAAAGACATATCACTATTAAGCCAGAAACCTAGGACCTTGTGCAAGTTGGTATGCTGAACAGGTTGCGTACCACTTATATAAAACGAAACAGGAGGAGAGTTCCCAAAAGTCATGCCCACACACTTATCATCATTGATAACCAGATTCCATTCAACGGACCAATGTTTACCAGCATCAGTAGATGCCTGTACTGTGCAGGTATCTGTGCCCCAAATAGTGACATCATCTGCATACATAGCTACGTTTGAGGATAATGCACTAGGCAGATCGTTAATAAAAATAAGGAGAAGAGGAAAAAACAGATCTCCGAGGGACACCGATTGTAATCGGGCTAGGTTCGAACAATGCACCGTTGACATTTACAGTAAAATTGCGCTGAGGGAGAAAGCTGCAAATGAGTGATAGAAGAGGATCAATGATTCCCACACCCCCAGCTTGTGTATGAGTGGGACATATAGGACCTTGTCGAAAGCAAAACCTATGTAAACGAGATTTTGCCCTAATTGTAAGCCTTTGTTAAACAATTCATGACAGTTAGCATATTCGCGGTGCAAGATCCTCCTAACAAGAATTCATGCTGAAAAGTTGAAAGTAAATAAGTTGCAAGAGGCTGCTTCAGGATGGCCTCTAGCAGAATGCACTCTAGGATTTTACTCGGTGTACTAGCTAGGGAGATAGGCGGTAGCTTACTGGAAGGAACCTACCACTACACTTTGTAGATGGGGAAGAGAACTGCGGCTTTCCAGCGAGAAGGGAACATTTCCTCATTCCTATGCCGTTGGAAGAGTCGGGTGTATGAGCCAGCTGAAATGTCCGCCGATTCTTTAGAAATTCTAGGATTATTTTGTCGAGCCTCATAGAGCAGTAGGATTTGAGGTTCCGTAGGTTTTTCTCTACGTCTTACTGTAAGAAAGTAACATGAATGAGCGTAGAGTTAAGTGGAGAAGGTTGGAGTGTCGTGTGGCTAGTGTTGGGAGTGGAACCAGAGATGATCTGGTGGTACTTTTGAAATACGCCTTTTATCTATGAAGGGGAGGTTACTTCTTTCCTGTCTAGTAACTTGAGGGCAAGATAGAGGAGAGACGTGCCGCGCAGTCGACGGATATAATTGTAGAGGGATGGTCTGTTCTTTTGAGCCCGTTTAAGTATAACTGTGAGTGCGCAGTTTAAATTCTATAATATTTGAGCGGCAGATCTTCCTGCGCCTTTTAAAGGCCAGTCCTCCAGCTTCGAGTCCCGTTTGCTTGTACGTTGCAAACAGTCGAGACCGCTCACCGAAAAGCCTGCGGATGGGACAAGGGAGAGGTGGTCTAGAGCTAGAGCCTGCAAGAACACGGGAGACGAATCGCTCTTCAGCTAAAGTGACAATTTGTTCGATATATTTTGAGGTTACCTACGGACAGATCCAGGGGAAGGCCGTTAAGCGGTGCCCTAAGAAACTCTCTTAAGGAGCGGAAGTTGGAACGCTTGAAGGATCTGACCATTTATGGACACTCAACTTTAGTGTTCCACTCTGTAATGATCACAAACAGCGGGACTACGTGGTCACTCTTTCCGAGAAGTGGACGGTGATTTACCAAGTCGAACTTGTTGTGTTTACTCGTTATAATCAGAACTCACAATAAATGAGGTTGACCCGGAAGGAACCTTGTAGGCTGATCTACATGTTGAGTCCAGGAGTTTTCTAATACTGGATCGATAAGAGGATGACCAAACAAAAGGTCAGAAGCGTATGCTCTGAGCCAATCAAGACCCGGGGCGTTGAAGTCACTCGTAATTAGAAGGTGAGTGAAACGATGGGTGCCGCTCATTGACCTTAATTGGTCAACGAGTAGCTGGCGTTCGATGGGGGAGCTCTGCGGGGGACGGTACAAGACTACAAGTAGGAGTGTGACTGATCTTGAGAGTTTGGGTTTAACCCATAAAGTATCTATTAGGTGTGTTGGGTCGACTGGAATAAGAAAGGGAGGAGGAAGAGCGCAACTAGAATTATCTAAAACTTCACTTGCTCTGCCCCAGGCTGAGTCTGATCCTATGAAGGTAAAACCGGGAATGGAGATTTCCCCATCTGGAATATTGTCGTTGAGCCAGGTCTGAGTAATGGTGATAACAAGAGGATGCAGCTCCAATGTAGGTTGCTTTATTTCTAGGACTTTGTGTAAGGGGCTTAGATAGTTTCTAGAAATGCATTTAAGTATGCGTCCAGCAACGTTCTTAGGTCTGGCAAGGAGCAAGGTGGGACCGGGTCAGCGGTTGGAAGGAACATCAGTGATGGTGGATGTACGAGTTGAGTGTACGTTGGTCAGGGGGTTACCTTGGGAAGGAATTTCACTATCGGAGGGGCTTTCTTTATGAGTCTCTCCGGCGGTGGGCCTGTTGCCCCTTCGTCCGAAAAATTGCTCCCGGTGTTGCAGTTATTGGGCTGTGAGAGTACACCACAGGAACGACCATTCATTGGGTGGAGAGTTTGTCCTTTATCCGCATCCCGCCGCTTTCGCGTATTCATGGATGTGTTTAAATGCACCTGGTTTGAGTGACAGGATCCCCGAGGAGCCCTCTTTTAGGGTTAGGTGAGGTCAATGTGCAGACCGGGCTGGGCTTAATCTGCTTTTCGCTTTTCCGCCTCTTCTGTCTCTTTTTCCCAAACGGTGCGATTGAAGTTCGGTCCTTTTCTATGAGACTGTTGTTTTCAGAGTTGGCCGTCATTGGTTTAAGGTAAACTAAAGTCTCGTCCAAGGGTGTGGAGTCTGGGAAAGAGGGTTGGGTCTAACCAAACTGCTTAGAGGAAGGCGCTTTTAAATAGTTCGGCGTCTGTAAGATCAACTTTTGGACCTTTTTGCTTGAACTGCGAGAGTCTCATGTGCAAAGATTTGTCTATAGAGACAACCCTTGAACCTAACCAGGAGCGTTTGAGGGTGATTACTTAGTTGAGAATGTCGTTGGCAAGCTTGGAAGACCCCAAGTAACCTGGAAAACCCAGGCGTCTGCACGAACCTTTGGCAGTTAGCCGGATACAGCTAAGAGGTTCGTATTTACGCAGTTCTAGAAGGCTGAATATGTACACATATATACTTTCTAAGGTATCAGAAATGGAGAACCGCCTACAGAAGATAACCTGCTTGGCACATTGTATGCTGTCCTGTAGTTTCTTGGCTGCATCCAGTATTTTAGCCGCGAAAGCTTAAGAGCCGTGTTTGCAAAGCAAGTTGTTGGGACAGATGTTAGGATCAGAGCTTGTAGGCTGGCAAGCTGGTTGCCAAATACACCCAGCCTAGCTATTAGGTCTTTTATTTCCAGGGCTTGCTCATGAAAAGGTCCTAGTCATCACAGTTCAGTCGGAGAGTGCTTCGAGCCTTCGGGTAGCCACGTATTGACGCATTTTAAAAGTATCTTCATCCAATGACAGAGATAACTGCTGGGAGGTTACCATGACTAAAACTTTAGTAAGAATGTCCTAGATTATAGAAAGGGGAATTGAATCAGTGAGGGATATTGACAGGCAAAAACTTGAACAGCAAGGTAGGACGAAATCTCGAACGTACCGCACGAGGTGGCACATGTTTCTAACCAGTACGCGGCTACATCGTTTGTGATTCGGGTTCTATAAAAGCGCTTCAGTCAGGAAGGTGTTTCACAATGTTTTGGTATATTGATCGAAAATCCTTCCTGTAAAACCCAGACAATCTACCCTAGTTCCATATTTCCAGAATTTCACGTTTCATTCAAATAACACCACCCGCATCACACACAAATAGACATTTGACGTTCCACCTCCTTTATATACTTACACATCGATCCGATTATCTGATTTTGTTTGTTTTTCTGCTTCATTCATACCCTATTTGTTTTATTCGCAATCTGACTTCTTAAATTTGACTCGTTTGAGTGCACCGTGATGGTGAGCGTGCCATTATTACGCAGACTCATTTTCTTTCATTCAGATTCGTTGAATTACGCTCAAATTAACACTTGGCTCTTGTTTTAAAGTTGTTCCGAGATCACTTTCAGGTTTGTACAGATTTGTTTGCTTATATAATGGTTTATTATTGCAGTAAAGTCAAAACTTGCTGGATTGTTCGTTTTATCGACGTTTTGGGATCCAAGTTCGGTTGCGCATTATTCTTCGATCTATTCGGGAGGCACAGTTGATGACCGATAAAGGACCGCAGTCCTGCGCTGCGGAGTTAAAAACTTGGCTGGACAGTATTGGTTGCCGACATCTGCGCACAAAATCAAGCCATCGTTGCTCCAAAGGTGCAGCGGAAAATTTTGTGAAAACGATGAAGGATGCTACTGCCTCTTTAAGTTCAAAGACAATTTCTGAGTTGGAAATACTCTTAGACAATTTCTTTTTGCAATACCGAAATGCTGCATGTGCCACCACAAAAGAGAGCTGAACAAATCTGTTTAAAGCAAGAAGTTCACGGTCCTCATTACAATGCGTGAATTTGAGCGATTTCGGGTAATTATGAGGAAACGATTTGAAACCATAAAAGAAATCGTTACTGAAAAGATTAGCTGAACTAAGGTGAATATTTCAGACCTGACAGACGCGAAAGTTCATCGACGCCACATTGACCGGATTAATCTCAAAGATGCTCCTATTTCGAGTGAGTACCTGCAGAAAAAATCCAAGAAAGCTCATCCTGGAATACGCCGTCACCAGGTACAGAAGACCAAAGTCCGCACTCTCGTACTCCTGGAACATCTATCAATGAGAATACCCTACTGGCGCTTCGGAAACCCAGCAGAATAGTAAGTCAAATCGACGAGGCTCTTTTGAGGGAGAAGCGTTGTGGTGATCCTAGTCGACGAGATGACGCAGACCACGGGATAATACGCTACAATTTCCGGATAACTGTAATGAATCAAACTTCCCAGCTGAACTCAACGAAATGCTTACGTATCACAGCTTCTGCAGTACAAACTATTGAACGGATCAATCAGAAGCCATGCGACCCATGTATTGATAACACCATTGGGCGTGCTCGCTGAACTCCTGGAACGGCTCTTTAATGCATCCCTGGCGGAAAGACGACACCCTAGTAATTGGTTAATTGGTTGTCTAATGTCACTTCAATCTACAAAGGGATAGTAAAGGCCTGCGTAGATTATAGGCCCGTCAATTTGACTTTGATGGCATTAAAATCCCTGGAGAAAATCATCCGGGATCGATTAGTCGGACACTTAGAAGCAACTAAGATGCTGACCAGCACGGCTTCATAATGAGACACTCGTGCCCCACTAACCTTTTATTGTTTCCTGATGAAATAACGCCTGAGACAGGGATTCTAGTACCTGGACTTTCAGAGGTCTCTAACTCGGTCAACCTCGGTGGTTTGGGCTGACTCCAAAGGTAGAACGATGGATACACGGTTCCCTCAATGGCCGCGGCTTCCAGGTGAAGATAGAGAGGGAAGTCTCTCACAAAAGCGACCTGCGTAGTGAGGTCTCACAAGGATCGGTGCCGAGTACACTCCTAAAATACNNNTGCAGAGCTTCCAGAATCCATGTCTCCTGTACGCTGATGACGTAAAGCTGATATGAAGCCCCAAGTCTAAGGCCATTCAGGTGGATTCAAGCAATATATATAAGTGGTCTGTGCTATGGTGTTTGGCGCTAACTACCAGCAAATGCCAAAGATTCATCGATCAGCAGGAAGATGGGCAGGGTACATATCTAGACCTACCAGGCACAGGTGGAGGATTCGGGGTTACGAAGGAAGCCAAGGATCTTGGTATCAAGATCTAGGCAGAATTCAAACCAAGTGCATAGTGTAGACAAGCGGCAGAAAGGTACTAAGATCTGTCCACTACCTGAAAATAGCAGTGACCTACAGAAAGCCGGAGGTTGTACTACCACTATACAAGATTTTCGTGTGTCCCCATTGGAAGTACTGCTTCCAGGCCTGGAGCCCATATAAAAGAACTCGAGAAGACGCAGCGATACCTCACTAGATGGTTCTCAGGAATAAGGAACATTAGATATGAGGACAGGCTGAAAAGGGTTGGAGCTTTCTTCCTTGTAGAGTCGAAGGAGAAGGGGTACCTGACTGAGGCGTTCATACTCCTAAAAGTTGGAGAGGAAGAGAGACTACCACTACCTCTCAGCGGGAACCCAACCCTAAGGAAAAATAGCCTATAGTTAGCTATAGTCAGATTACCAACACGAATGAGGC
>UZAN01058794.1:0-11798 GCA_900618425.1 Echinostoma caproni
ATCGACTAGTAGATTCATAAACCTAATTCACTTGCTTCCTAGACTGTGCTTCAAGTACCGCTGGTCGCCAACACAGGCCAGTGGGTTTTTATTTTCGTGGGTGGCGAAAAGCTTCTATATTATGGGGCTTTTATAAATAAATTAGTCTGAGAAAATCGGTGATAAATTTTTAAACTTGAAAATATCTGAATTGAGTAATCTTGGGGAAGGTTTCTGATTAATATTGTAAGGGAATCTATAGTGTGGGTATACCCACTCCGTCGTGTAAACTAAGACTGCATGGTCTGGAACTAGTCTTCTGGGAGAGAGGAGAATTCCCGCTGTCCATGAAAGCGGCTTTTAAGTTTATCAATCGACTGTGTTCGATTAGGTGTTACAAAGCAGCAGAAGAGAGCACAAGTGTAAGCTGAAGACTAGCGGTGCATTCAAACTTTTTGAAAAACGGAAGTGGTCGTTCCGTAAAGTAAGTTACCAGTGCAGATGTTAAAATTTAAGGGTGTGCATACTTTTAAAATTGATCTCGATAGGTATTGGAATCCATAGTGTTTCCCGTGAATGTTTCTTGAAATAGCAGATATGGGTCCAGTGTTGGTGCAAGCTTTCATCTTTTTACTTAGTCAGCAGATAAGGTCTTTTGCTAGCTGGTTGGGACAGGTAATTTACTTCGCATTGAGGGATACGATTGGGGGTACCGGTAAGGAGCAACATGCGCGAACAACCAATAAATGAACCTTGACAGTTGTAGGACCCGTTTTGTGGTCTTACTCTAGGAGGAATTACGGACGCTCGATTGATCGTGGCTGTCTGCTGCTCTGTGCAATCCGAACTAAGCTCCCCTAGTAAGACTAAATGAAACTGAGGAGGAACAAAAAGGGAAATCCTAAAGGAGATAGCACATCAACACCGCTCTAGTTCAAAGAGGGACTTCTCGCATATCGATGCATACGTAAAAAGACGGATTTCATATGCAACCGCAGAGGTGGATTAAGCCTGAGGCTGACAGGTGATGTCTTGCTCCACCCCAGGGAATGGTGTACTCCACAGCGCAACTCTAAAACTAGAGTTTAGCCTAAATCAGCTTTCTTGAATGAAGGACAAGATCGGTCAAGTGGCTAACGTCATTAAAATAGTGGCTCGGATGTCCCGGGTTCGAACCACTCCACCGCTGCCCATCATCCCCATTTCTGTATTTTTCCATGCAGCTTTTGTATGGCCGCTGTCCCTTCCCGAAGGTTGACTGTACATTCGTAGATTCAATAAATAAAAAATGAAGTACAAAGACAAGACACTAGGCAGACCTCCAGAGAGACCAACGAAGAAGTCTCTATTAATGGTCAAATACAGAACCCCAAAAGCGACTCTTCTACTATTCCCGAACCACATACGTATATAACCTCTAATGCTTCTCTCAGGGACCACCTCTACAACAGTTCATGTACGCACACTTGAATGCCTTTCTAACAACACTCATTCTCTCCAAAAAGAGCTAAAGTAACTTCCTGTAAACCACCTTAACTGAGACGCCGCCCTATTGCAATGTTGCTGACGGGGAAGTCTCACTTTCAGAATGCACAGTTCTAAGAAAGGACTCGGCCCATGGTGTAGCTGAGGGTGATACAGCTAATCTTATTTTTACTCTTCTCCTTTCCGTACTTAACTGAACCCGATCCACCCCATTGATAATATATGGAACAAGCTGCAACTCTCAAAGACAGTCATATTCCTGCCTGAAGTAGAATACCGCCCTATTCAATGTACTCTAATTGCTAATTGACCGGATAAGGTATTTAATCGGCGTCCACCTATGTAGCGGCTAGCGGATTGTTCGGTTGGTCGGCTTCTCGTAGATTTACTTAAAGAAAACGCCTAGACCCAATAGGTGGACCAGCATGCGACGTTGTGGGACGTACGGGGAACCTGATAGGTGTAGCACTGATGAGCGGGTAGATTGTCGTGTCCCGTTGGTAGAATCCTACCAACTTATTAGTCTCCATCATGTACTCAACTAGCGCGCGATGTCTATGGAGGTAGGTAGTGTGTGGAACAAAAACGAGGGCAATCAAAATAAGACTTGATACGAGGGTATGAAAACCCTAATCAGAAGACGCGGACATATCGATCGCTTTAGGCTCCCTGTATGGAGACCTGGGGATCATTGTAATCAATGACTGGAGACAATGATGTGTCTCAGTCGATACATATATTGGACAAGTAATTGATCCACTTCGCCCTACTCACTACCTTGAGATCAGGTTCTTGTTGGAACTACAGATTTTGACTGAGAACCATAATCGTCCTGCTTATCGGTTGGATTCCCTGGTAGCACCCGTCCATAAAGCGCCATTGAACAAAAGCTAAAAGTAATTTCATACTGCATCGGTCGTCACACAGAATAATCAAGACCGCACTGTTCACTGCGTCGAGCGGGGTGGTTTTTATTACGCACTGAAGTGTGCTGAACAACAGACGGAGTAAGGCTCATAGTCATGAGAACCTGCTGTTCAGTGTTGAAAACCGGTCACCTAAGTCCCGTGACTTGAAGTGGCCAACCACATGGGGCCTCTCTAGGTTAGGCGTGGGCTACTGCTCAAACGTCCCAACCTTTGTTTCACTCTTTAGCTTCTTTACGCAACCGTCGTTCTTTTGCGCCTTCTTCCGATCCGTAACATTTCATTAGACAACCAAAGCTCGTTACTAAATAGCACTGTAAGTACTTTACCTCATCAGTCACTGAATTCGGAGGCCTTTAGCCTAAGGACTTTGGTGCTAGTAATTCAACAAGCGTGTCTTGCGTGCACAATTAACTCTAGAAAGTGATGTCTGTTGCGTATCAGAGATACGAATTCAAGATCCTAGTATTATAAGCAACCGGAGTGCACCGGGTCTGTCCTCGAGGTACTTTATCCGCCTATCAGGAGACGATCAAATCCGCTCTTAGGATCAGAGAGGTTTAGAAATCGTACTAATCGATAAAGCGGAAGTCTCACTGATAGATTGGGTACCTGTCAGTAGTCTTGTGCGAAGTGAGGCTCCAGTATCCAGTTGTTGTTCGGCAGGGCAGCAATACCAAAAGGTGTTAGCCCATAATTTCCGCATGTGCGTCAACTAATTGCAGTTCCACTTCACAAAAGGACGAAATTTACGACAAACCGAATTCATTAGGTTGAGCCGTAGCTCCGATATTATAGTGCTGGTAGGTGATTTAAACCCGTCGGTTGCAAAACTGAGTGCATCCAAACCGTGTCTAGGGGAAGGGAGGCGCTTCACTATTCCCACCCAACCAACAGACAACAGTGGTATATATATATATATATGTATATATCATACGTCTGACGCCAGACTGTGCCAAACAAATCATAGTAAAATAATCTTTATGAAAAAAAACTGATTGGTAGGTGAGTTGGATACTGTCAGGTTGCCCAGGCCAAGGTGAACTATCTTGACGAATCCACAACCGAAGCCTTCGGCTAGCTAAAGCCTAACCCGCAAAGCAGCGGGGCGGTGTGCGAAATCCGCAATCCATTGGGTGCCAGTGTCCAGTTAATCGGATCATACACCCTTCGGATGGGGTCAAAAGTCCAAGGTGCCCGATCGAGCAGGTGACCACTACTACAACCTGGAGGGTCTGTGGTTTTTTTCGCCTGCGTTTGGTGGGTTTGGAATCAGGGTTTTGGCCAACTTCCCTAGGTGAACTGCCAGTGGTCCACCAACCCGGTAAAACCCGCGATATCGGCTTTTCGTCCTCACTTTGGTGGGAAAACACCGCCACGAGAGAGCAGTGAGTAGGACTTCTTCACCAGAGGCTATTTGAGACGCTTGGTCATGTGGGAGTATTTTGCGAGGTGCAAAAGAAGGGTAACCAGCAGCAACCCGAGACACCCATCACCGACCATACAGAGGCTTTCGGTGATCGACTACGTCAGTTCTGCCTGGATCATCGGTTGTTTTTACCTAGTACCAACTTTCGACATCTCTTTCGTCAGACGGCAACGCGGTGTTTTATTTCAACCGTCAAGTTTACCCAAACTGGCGACATGACATTTAACTACCGCTGGCAGGCTTCAGTACAAAATTACACACCCTATTAGACTAACTGCGTTGAGTTGTATCAAGCACTAGTTCTGATTCGCTTCACACCTCGGCTCCTCAGCCATCGGTAAGCACCACCAGCTCGATCAGCTCATCATTGTCTGCGCGATGCATGTTTGCGCACGTTATGAGGCGAAGCTTGGACAGGAGCTAGGAGTACCACTACATTCATCCAAATGGACAGCCAGAAGACAGCAACCAAAACCTGGTCACGAAACTACATGGTTAATGAAGGTATGAACCGAAACCGAATATCCACTACGCAGTGGATTAGAACGACATTGAAATCAAATTAGATTTGCGACGCACTCAGCAGCAAACTTTGCATGTGGAGTCGAGTCCGATGTTCACCGAACACATTCGATATCAGAAGTCAGTAATCCTCCTGGAACAATATCGAAAGATCCAATCTGTCAGTATCAGTATAGGAAGCGGTAGTGTAGGGGTCTACGACACCCGAACTAGGCGGATTCAGCGATCGCAATAAGTTTGCATACTTCTGTGGCATTCCTTTGCAAAGAAGCTAACGCACTGAGATTCCGCACCGCGCTTTATTCGCTATGGCTAATCCGGGCTGGAGGAAACCACGTGGAGTTCAACAGATGACGTGAAGACGATGCATGAAGAAATGCACAGGGCCATTAGGTAGAGTAGATGTCTCTTGCCTTCCAGGTTGGGNCACAACTGGTTGGTTAGAGACATTGAAGGATATGGCAGCGAACCGGCAGCAGTGGCGTTCTTGTTGTCTTTTCTTATCAGGTCAGAATGGTTGAAACGGTATGTATGCAGAGTTCGATTGCGTACTGTGTTGATCATAGTGGCTCATCTTCTCCCTCACTCAAAATAGATCCAATCCCTGTCCACCTTAAATCTTACCACTAACCTTGTGTGCATTGCGAGTTTGGTAGCGATCAGTGAAGTTCATTTCTGTATTTTGCTGTACGATGATGATGGAATGCACTTTGCACCTTCAATATGCAAGTTGATGCTGCGACGCTGGGCGTCGTCTACCTCGGGTCTGATACTCGATGGTCAAGAATTAGTTATGGTGGAATGTTTGCCCTAATTAGGTAGTTGCATGACAAACCACGGCAACGTGGTCAAGAAAGGAACTACCCTAATTTCCAAGGCTCGAGTAACGTGTGCAGGACTGAACCATCTTTGACGTAGACGTGATTTTTCACTGAGGATGAGAGGTCGTGTATATTGTCCCACCGTTCTTTCAGCTCTGTTTTATGTTTGTGACACCTGGAATTTTCGAGTAGATATCGATCGACTAGAACTTTTCGATTATGGGTGTTTATATACTGAGTCTCGCGTGGGATAGACTGTTTGGTAGTTTATCGAGGATAAATGCGCTTGCTCTTCGAATCCAGATCAGTAGACTTAACATGACAAGACAGTTATTGTGAACGAGTAGTTGTCTTTCACCAACCGCGCTTTATTCGCTGTAGCTGCTCGGGACTGGAGGACACTCTGTGGAGGACAACGGATGACGTGGAACCGAGGTACGAAGAAATGCGCAGCCATATATGTATAGGAGCATCATCGTAAAGTGATATACAGTTGAGCAAACTTCACTGATCACTGCTGAGTTCACAATGTAAACGAATTCAGTGAGAAAGTACAATATGAATAGGGTTTAGGCCTAATTGGAGGGAGGCAAAGAAATCGAATCCCTGTGGTCAAGACACGGTGCAAAACCTAGCTGTACGTACATACCTTTTCAAGCATTATGACTTGATAAGAAATGGTAACAAGAACGCCACCTTTGTGGCGGTGGTAACGTCACCAAATTATCACCCCGGGAATGTGTTTGAATCCCACCAACACCGCCTGACTACCCATTGTGTGTTGAATGGCAGCCCTTTGATTGGCCTCTTCTTTTTCTATTCAATAAAAGGAAGTGAAATAAAAAGAATCTAAAAATCTCTGTCGGTTAGTTGCCATATCCTTTCGTGTCTCCAGCCAACCAGTTATAGTCTTTCGGACCCCAACATGGAAGGTACGAGACACCTACTCTACCTAATGGCTCTGTGCGTTTCTTCATACCTCGTCTCCACGTCATCTGTTGACCTCTACGCGGTTTCTTCCAACCTGGAGCCGCAACTGCAAATAAGGCGCGGTGCGGTAGACGCCGGCTGGGCATGCGCAATACGTGTCCTAACCAGCGAGGCCTACTAATTTGAATTCTATATGGTAACATTTTCCTCCGAATGATTGTCAAATACACGACGGCTTAGCTCAGAGTTATGAAAGAATAGCGCAAGGATGTTTGTTCGTGTGCGTGTTTCTAAGATCTAATCTAGGTTTGTTCCGTGGTGTGCACAGGCGAGGTCGATACCCGTCTCGAGTAAAGCACTAAAAGCATTTGAGAAGTTTCTTCTTTTCCTCCTTTAAGCCTCCAAAAGCTTCAGTATGGTCGGTGGTAGGTGTCTAGGGTTGCGGCTGGTCACCCTTCTTTTGCACCTCGCGAAATACTCCCACACGACCAAGCGTCTCAAATGGCCTCTGCTGTGGAAGCCCTACTCACTGTCTCCTCGTGGCAAAGGTGTTTTCCCACCAAAGCGAGAGGACGAATAGCCCACACATAGGGCTATAACCGGGTTGGTGGACCACTGGTAGTTCACCTAGCGGAATTGGCCAGAAACCCTGATTCCAAACCAACCGTGAGGAGGCGTACGAACCACACACCCACACAACTTCTCGGTTGCGGTCAACGGCTCGATTGGGCATCGAGGTGTATTGGGCACCTTGGACGTTTGACCTCGTCCAAAGGGCGTATCATCCGATGAACTGGACACCGGACCCCAATGGATTGCGGTTTTCGCACACCGCCCGGTCCCCTTGCGAGTCAGGCTTTGGTTAGCCGAAGTCTCCGGTTGTGGATTCCTTAAGAAAATTCACCTGCCTTGGCCTAGGCAACCTGACAGTATTCCGCCCATATGTAAATCATGGATTATTTTTCTTTTTCATTAATATTATTATACCGTGATTTGTTTAGCACAGTCTGGATTTAGAATTGTGTGAATGTATATATCCTTTTTTAAACTATCGTTTCATCTCGCCTCTTATACACTGTTTTCGTTTTTTGAGTTGAATACATTTCAAATATTCTCTTCCAGTATTGAATGCTTGTGGACGAGAAAATCCTTCCACACCCCAGCTACTGCGGATACGCTAAGCGAGAAAACAACCTGACCGTGGGAGTGCAACAAGAACCTTCAAGCTCATAAGGTACGAACCGGGGGTATATTTGGGCTCAATCAGCAAGTGCTCTGACCTGACCTGTGGCCGTTTCATGCACCACATTTGGGCTGTTCGGACATGGATTCGGAAATAGAGACCTTGAAGAAACAATGGACAGAGTATGTTTCATTTGGCTACTTTTTTTCCTATTTAGTCGTTTATTTCTATCGCCTCTTACATTGAATGCAACCAGTTGGATTAATCCGAACGTTGTTGTGCTCGGTCGAATTTCACATTCACATTTTCGTCTTCATACTGGATTTGTTTAATCTGGGTCGGTTTCCGATTGAGATACTGGCTCCAGGATTCACATGATCTGCACGCTGACATTACGATTGTATGCGTCTTTTCACTCTTATATAATGTCACTCACGTTGGTGATCTACTTTGACGTTGGTTTGTATGCATTACGCGTTTGTCCTCTGAAATCCCCAGCATGATCGGGGATGAATGTCTCGGGTTGCGGCTGGTCACCCTTCCCTGTCACCTCGCCACAACAACGTCATAGACGTTGTTGCATTTAACAATTATAAAGATCAACAGAAAAAAGAAAGAGCCTCAATAATGATTCACTCAAAAGTCTGAAGTAGTACCGATGACGGAGTAATCGACCGTAACCTCCCGTTTTCTTTTTTCATAAGCATTGGAGTGATACGAATAATAAACCATGTACCAGCTTTTCTACCTGACTGACTATAACTGTCTTTGTGAACTAATCCCTAATAAACAAACAAGGATGATCATTACCGTCGAATTATCGTGCAGTTTTGTCGGAATATTGCCATAGTTCATTCTTAGTGTCTCCATAGTGGCCATCACGTGTTCGCTCAGTCTGTTTGCTAACCGTTGTAGTGTTTTGTAATATGTAGATGTTCATTATTATACAGCCATGGTTTAGTTCTGAGATTTTGACAAGGAATGAACAGCTCAGGCATAACCGGTTGTGGTTGCCGGACCATTGATGAAAAACAGCCCATTCAATAACCCCAACCCAGGTGTATCGGTAAATTTTACTGTTGGAATCAGCCCATGATTTACGTAATGAAAGTGCATCGCTCGGATGACACTTTAAGCACTAAACTCATCCCTAGCCATAGTTATTATGGTAACCTTGGGTGGCTGTGCCATCATCATTATGACTTACTGTGCCCCCAGCTGCAGCGCACACGAACCAGTTCGTCATTCTTTGTGCTCATCAAGTCGGGTCTAGTTTAGCTGTCTCGTGCAAATCACACGGCTTGATTGACTCACCGAATTGACGTCCGTCAGCGAGCTCGACAAGATGCACGACTTAAGTCTACCTCATTTCAGCTCAGAAAGAGCGCGCAATGATAGGTTGTCAGTCCGGAGATAGAAAAACGTGTAATCCATTGACCAATGAAGTGCGCTGAACGGAGGCGGATCCGATCACCGCGTTTCTCTCTCTCTCAATTGAAAGTGACAGTTTTATAATTCAAAGTGATGCTTTCTCAAGTCCATCGTAAAATGGTAACGCGCATTAACCCCCTGGTTCAGAAGTAGAACTAACTTCCTACACATATTGCATCTCGTCTTGTGCCAGATCACCAATCCGTTTGAGAGAAAACTTAGTTTAAAAAAAAACATGAAATTGGCCTTATACGCAACGAGCCAATTGAAAACACGATTTGTGTGATGAACAGAAAGAGGAGTAAGCTCACAGTGATAATTGTCTGCGGTTCCTCCTATGTGACTGAACCCTAATACTTGGTTGGAGTAGTGTAACACCATTCGTGGTTGTGGCAGTGAAGCTGATTACCGCCTAAGCTGGGTACCGGAGTGTCAGTTCTGAAAGCCAAAAGCAAGCGAATGACAGTGACTCAAATTGTATCACCAATTGTGTGTCCCGGGTTTGTTCACTTGGTGTGCAGTTCCTAATCAAGTTTCACAAATGCGGGTTGTGTACATTCCATCCCGGCTCTTAGTAATAATCAATAGTGATTTTTGTTTGAGAGATTACTATCGTGTATCCTATCCTACCCGCACCCTTTGTTAATTAGAATGCCTCGTTTGAACCATTCTTTCTCTTTCTCAGGGAACAACATATCCAACGTCAGTCACTCGTATTGAAGGACCCATCATGGTTGACCACGCAGATAGCTTCTGGGAAACTTCTAGTCGGTGGTCTAGATATATCATTTTCCAAAGTGGATGAAAATCGAGCAGTGGCTACATTGGCTGTGGTAGACATGGAAACATTAAAAGTGAGTTTAGTTCAGTTCAATTCATGCAAACATTCGCCTGCCACTTTCACCGAACGGTTTTGGCTACTCATTTGAATGAAGAAACAGAAGGAAGACTGAAACCAGCACGAGAGCGAAGATGCCGAGTGCAGTTGAACTAAATCTGCGCGTAAATGAAGTACATATATACACAGGTCTAATCGAAACTCACGCAACGGGTCCCTGTGAAACACTTGTGGGTTCGTATAGGCAATAGCATTTATACTGAGTTCAGTTCACATCGTACAACCATTAACCATGCACCTCCGTGCGGCGGTTTTGGTTGCTGTCTATTCGAATGAAGAATAGGAGGAAGATAGGAAGGAAGGTTAAAAGTACAGTCGAACAGAAAACGGGGAATTTCAGTGGTCTAGGATTGCAAAGGAATCGAGAAGATGCCACTGTTTACGACATCCAGCCATATCGCTCGATGTCTCTAACTATCGGTTACGATCATTCCGAGGTCCCCATCCAGGGAGCCTCACGGTACCCATGTGACCCAGTCCCCTGATTAGAGATTTCATACCCTCCTGTCAGGTCTTAGCTTGACCAACCAACCTTGGCGTTTTTCCAACCACCGCCTTACTCGGAGAATATCGCTGGCCGTAGCAACCTATCTGGTGACATGCGTAACACATGCCCCAACCAACGTAATCTATGGAAGTCGACCACTTGGTTCTCTGTGGGCGACCGCGGTTACCCAAAACTCTGTGCCTAACCTCAGCATTGCTCGTCCGGCTACCCCGCCAGTTTCGTGCAATGCTGCGTAGACAGCGATGTTCAAACACCGACAGTCTATCTTTGTCCTGTTTTCCTAATGGTCAAGTTTCTACGCCGTATAACAGAACTGGCAAAATTGCAGTAAATGAGATTTACAATTAAACATGTAATCTGAAACCGCTTTTCAGCTCATGCCTTATTTACACGACGAATTCATCATATAAATAAATCAAATCCTACATTACGCTCATATAACAATCAATCAGGTTGTGAAAGTTTCCAGCCAAGTCATAATCCCGGGAGGCCAGCTAGTGCTGAGGTGAAGGAGGTGCGATGCCCACAAGAAGCTCGCAAAGATGGGTCGTGCTATATCATGTTACTGTAAAACGAAAAACGTTTGATCAGCTGTTCAGTGACTGAGTGGGTAGCATGCTTGCGTTCTGCCTATCAGGTTCCGGGTTCGATTCCCATTTGGGTCGATGAATTCGCACTGCAGCTGACGGGACCCAACGAGATCGAAACAGCTGTCCATTGCTTCCTAGCTTTTCAGTCCAAGCCCTATTTGCATGTCGAGTTCATCATATAAACAATTGGTTAGTAGTTTCATGAAACGCACTTGATCAGTGTTCTATAGTTCGACGGTCAGATTTCAGTTACCGTGAGAATCCATCATGTCATTAATGCGAGTAATATCTCACCACAGTAGTGAACACTGAGGATGAGTCGCAACACTAACCAATCAAGTGTACAATAGTCGAATACAGATTCTTCCACCATCAAAGTGCTCATAGTACAACTGCAAATAACACTGAGTCATGATGCCCTTTAATCTGTGGCTTTGTTTTGGTTGCCACAGGCTGTGTTTAGATTATTCATAGCTCAAAAGATAGATTTTGGTTTTTGATAACTATGGGTTTTCTGTGTCATAGTGCGTGTCATAAACGATATACTGTTTGTCTTTGTGTGTGTGTTTGCAGAGACGAGAAAACCGAGAACAACTAATGCAAAAGGGTGATCGTTTGCCCATTCACGACACAAATGGAACAGTTTGTGGCATGGTAAGTGTGTATGCTCTTTTTTCTTCTAGAAACTCGTCCACGCCTGCAATGGATGTCATGCGCGGACTAACAAAGCACAAATATGTACTCGAGACCCACATAAACTGTTTGCTATATAATTGTGCATATCAACAAACAAATATAAGTCTAGCCTAGTAAGTTTGTAGCAAGTCAACCAACAACCTGCATGGAAGTTTGGACTAAGTGAGCGGTTATCGGTTGGAAATCACATATAGTCAACTGTATCTCCTTTCGTTGCGGTTGGGTCATAAATGAACTGATTACCACTATCTCTGCGTTCTCCTGATCCAACCTCAACCTCACGCTTCACCCTTCGTGTGTCAGGCGATTCGGCATCCGAAGCTCACGGTGTTGCTGGTGTCGGGATTGCGCTAAGTGCTAAGGCTGAGCGCTCGCTTCTTGACTGGATTCTAGTCAGTAG